>APFE030052357.1:18751-33588 GCA_000404065.3 Pinus taeda | reverse complement strand
ATTTTTGTCCTAAAAATCTTACAAATTTGTGTTTTTTCTTCCCTTTGATCCCTATAAAAATATAAGAAGAAAGAGGTTTTTTATGTGGTTTTTCCCGTAAAAACACAAAATTTCCCCAAATTCGTCTATAAATAGTTGAGGTAAAAACAAAACTAACCTTTAAAATGTGTAAAACTCCCGTTGAATGTAAAACTCCCAGTGAATGTGCTATCTATGACAATGTAGCTCCTTCGTAGCTCCTCCGCAAAATCACTCCAAACTTTTTAGCATGACCCAGAAGACTTGATGTGATGTGATTAATAGAAATAATGAATTTTATTTTATAGCGACGATTGTGGGAATGCTTTATCATTTCTTGAATGTGGGATTAAACTTAAACTTAAACTTAAAATAAAATAATTTATAGTTAATATGATAGCTTTAGGTTAGTTTACATTCATTATGGTATAAAAAAATATTAAATATAAAAATTAATTTACTTACATAGTTGATGTTAAATAATTTAAATAGAAAAAATATTTTGAGTTTCTATCAATATTTTGAATAGAAACTAGGGTGAAAATTTCCAAAACCAAAAGTTTAGTAATCTGTTTTCAAGTAAATTATAGATGAAAATTTTGGAGGGAAAATTTTAAAAACAAAATTTTTTGGAGGGAAAATGTTCAGCGAAAGTTTTTGGGGGCAAGCTTTGGAGGGAACATTTTCAACGAAAAATTTTGGGGGGGAAACTTTAGAGGGAAATTCTCAATCTCTAAGTTATATATTGTCATTGGGAGAGAGTTCATTTGTATCATTCGACATCTTCTGGTTGAAGGTCATGGATTTTTCTGATAGTGAAGTTTTTCTTTCTTTGGCATCGACATATTCATCATGCAACAACCCTATTCACTTTGATTAATGTAATATGAATTTTTTCACTACGAATAGAGAGACAAATTTTCCACTTGGTCTTAATCCTAAGGATGATGAGAGAAACATTGATGAAGGGCATCAAAAAGAATTTCATGTGAATAGAGAGTCAATTTTTCCAATTCCTCCTAATCCTAAGGATTATGAGAGCACCACTGATGAAGGGGGGGATGAAGAATTTCTAGAATCAAAGTTTCCACATAGTCCTAATCCTAAGGATTATGAAAGAGGAACTGATGAAGGGGGTGATGAAGAATTTCCTGAGTCAAAGTTTCCACTTCCTCCTAATCATAGGGATTATGAGAGCACCATTGATGAAGGGGGGGATAAATAATTTGCAAAGTCAAAGTTTCCACTTCCTCCTAATCCTAAGGATTATGGGAGTAGCACTCATGAAGGGGGGCATGAACAATTTGTAGAGTCAAAGTTTCTACATATTCCTAATCCTAAGGATTATGAGAGCAGCACTGATGAAGGGGGGGATGAAGAATTTGCAGAGTCAAAGTTTCCACATATTCCTAATCCTAAGGATTATGAGGGCACCACTGCTGAGGGGGGGATGAATAATTTGCAGAGTTAAAGTGTCCACATATTCCTAATCTTAAGGATTATGAGAGCACCACTAATGAGTGGGGGATGAAGAATTTGCAGAGTCAAATTTTGCACATATTCCTAATCCTAAGGATTATGAGAGCACCACCGACACAGGGGAGGATAAAGAATTTCCATTAAATATAATTCAAAGTTTCCACTTGTTCCTAATCCCAAGGATTATGAAACCAACAATAATAAAGGGGAGGATGAATAATTTCATGCAAATGATAATTTGACTATGAATAGAGAGTCAAATTTTCCACTTAGTCATAATCCTAAGGATTATGCGAGCACATGTGATGAAGGGGAGGATGAAGAGTTTCTTGCAAACAATAATTTTAGAGGCACAAATGTCAATAATGCATTTTCTCTAAGTGAGTGTTTCAAAGGTAGTTGTTGTGATGATGAATTGAGTCCTCCAAGGGAGGTTTTCAAAAGTAGGGATGAGGATGGTGAAGGATTTCGTCTGAGTCAAGATTTCAAAAGTGCAGATGTTGGTAGTGAAGAATTTCTTTCATGTGAGGATGGTAATGAACATTTTCCAAGCAATGATGGTGATGAATTTTCTGTCTATCTTCCTCAATATAATATTCCTCCTGCTGATGATGAAAATGTTTTTGCAGATAATAATGAAATGGGGGAGATGTTGCAAGAAAATATTGTATCTAGAAGTAGGAGCAGGCCTTTTCATATAAATCCAAAATATTCCAATTATACACGGGATAGGATAGAATATCTCACAAGTAGAAGTTTTGTCAGTGATCTGATTTCAAGTGAATGTTATCGGAAATATTTCTTGAAACATATGGATTTCAAGTTTGCTATGGAGAAAAGGAAGAAATATTTGTTAATGAATAAAAGGATGCAAAATTCATTTTTAGTGGGTTGCATGCAATCTACACTGGCAGGTTATGATTATCATATTGGGAATGTATTGATATGTAGAAAGGCTTTCAAAATGTTGCATTCAGTTGGTAATTTTCATTTGTCAAGAATCCAAAACAGATCGGAAAAAGGCCCTACATACTATTCAAAAGTACATTATAAAAGAGAGGTTGGGCCATCAACAATTACTGCAATGTCATGGATGAAAGACTTCTTTTCAAAGCATGGAGAGTGTATGCCAAATAAAGACACAATACATAGTCCAAATAATTTCTCAAGACGATAAATCTACAACTTATACAGAGAATATGCAGAAGGTACTGAAGGAGATGGTAATTTTATCACATATTCATATTTTACAAGTATATGGAGGAATTAATTCAACAATGTTCATATTCCTAAGACGACAAGGATGGGTATTTGTAGTACATGTGCTTCTCTTAAATAAAAAAGAGATAAATTTCAAGGGGCAAAGAGAGGTATGCATTCATAACTTTAATTTTAAAAATTGGATAGTTATTAACTATGAAAATATATTTATTAATAGATTTATTTTATTTTATGTGTAGATTTCATTGTCAAAACACTTCAACAGCATCGCAATCAACAAACAAGTGAAAGACAAAAATTGTATAAACATAGAAAAAGGTGTTATGATAATCTAGATAAATATTTGGGTTTGATAATTGATGGTATGGACCAAAAAAAAAAACACTTCTGCCACATTTTTTCTACACACCAAAAAATCTACGAGAAGAAAATTTTATTCAGTTTCACTTGGTTGGCTGTATGGTCTCTAACAGTAAGATGTTGCCAAGGGTTTACTTCACAGCTCCAAATATTCATAATGATGCAAATCTTACCATAACTATAATCCATGAAGTGCTTTCTCATTGGTCAGGTATTCTTCCTAAAGTTTTGTATTTTAAATTGGACAACACAAGCCGTGAAAATAAAAATCAAGTTCCTTTTGGATATCTAAACATGCTTGTTCAATTGGGAATTTTTAAAAAGGTAAAGGTTGGTTTCCTTCTTGTTGGGCACACTCATGACCATAGTGATCAGATGTTTAGTCGTTTTTAACTAACATTGAGGACGAATAATGTTGGAAGCCTTCCATCATTAATTGAATGTATTAAGAAAGCATATATTCCAGAGCTAGTTTTTCATGTGTTGGAGGAAACTATTAACATGCGAATGTTTATTTTGGGATCACATGGTGAGAATAAATGCATTGAACAACTTAATGGAATTAGCTTCCAACATCGATTTCATATCAAAAAAATTGATGGAAAAACACTTATATGGGGCAAGAGGTATTCAACTGTAGCAGAATGGGAGTCATCATCAAGTTTAGCATTTTTTAAGTTCATTCCATATCATTCAATATTTGCATCAAGGATAATATTATTACTATCAATTGTTGAACTCAATAATGCACAAAGGCATAGTCTGAATGTCTGGAAGAAATAAAAAAATGTATTAGAGATACATATGACTACTTTGATGTTGCTGATTCAATTTGGTGGGAGTCTTGTTTCAAGGATCAAAGTGATATCATCTCAATATCAGGAAATGAATATACACTTTTGAAGACTCCATTTATTTGGCCCCAAAATATTCCAAATGAACATGAGGAAAGACATATTATTTAACAACAACAATCTCAAGGAATTATTAATTCTTAATAGGAAGAGGAATGAGAAATATATGTTGATTCTAGAGGATCATGTGCACAACGTGAAGCCAAGGAAGACCTTTAAAGGGGTTCTATGCAGGATGTTAAGGAGAGTTGCATGATAGTAGTATTAGCAGATGGAGATCCATTTGGCTATCCATTTTGGGTTGCGAACGTTATAAAAGTGATTAAATAAAATGAATATATTACAGTTGTTGAGGTACATTGGTGATCTGAAATGATCATAAGTTAAAACTGATGTAGAATTGATTAGCCATTAATGAATTGGTTATTAACTGAAAGTTTGGAAATTGAGAGAACTACTTGAGAAGAAAGACTTTACAACAATTGATATAACATAAGTATGATGCAAAACAATAATGAAAATAGAAAATATACAATGATACTATACAACAAGATTAATTACGGAGTTTGTCCCTGATGGACTACGTCTCCGGGTCTACTTTCAAGATGGGCGACTGCTTTATTAGGATTGAAACCAAGGAGGTCTATTACATAGATAATTTACCAGAATAAATATGCACACAGACACTTCTAATCACTGTCATAAGGAAGCTCTCTGAACCATCTTTCAAACGCTTCTCACAGTTCCCAATTCTGACTCTCGATGCTCCTGTTACACTAAAACCAAAACAACCTCTCACTTCTAGAATATGCATACCAAAACTCAAAAACCACTCTAATTCCTTCAATGAGAAAATTTCCTTTAAAAAGGCATGCAAAAACACTCCAACCTCCTCTAACTGAATTCAGGATGAATAAGTTGCATTCTGGGGTTAGTTAAAGCTCAGTCTTGTTAGGTTTTACCACCTTAGGTGTTGGTTACAAGGTCCTTCTATTAAAAATAGTCCAAACTTTAATTGCAAAACCCAAAAATACTAAAGTTTAACAAAAGAACCCACTGGCGGTTAACGACGTGCTGGATAATTGTTTCCATGTGAATAGATCACGATCTAACCACATATGGACACCTCCATAGTCTTCTCCTGGAGGTTCCGACGTAAACATTTCTCTGACGGCTTACATGTATCCATGTTACCTCCGCCATTGTGGTTACACCTGGCGGTTTTCCATTGTTCACATAACACAACCTATGACAGTTATAACACAGTTACATTAAACTCTGTGGTGAACTTTGTCACATGTCCACTAACTCCTCGCGTGGTTTAAGACTAATGGTTTATGACTTGATGGCGATAGTTAACTCTGTCTCCGCTCACATGAGCTGCAGTTCCGCTACGGTATCCTCCGTAGTTAGGACTAAGGTATGTATTTATATTTTTTGTAATGTTTTTTATTGTAATACAAAGGCTGAGAGGGTCATTTAACTTAGGGTTTGTTGTTTTAATGCAATTAGGGTTTAGGTAATAGGTTTATCATTAGGTTTTTCAACATAGGTTTGTTGTATAAGACTTTTAGCATAGGTTTAATACAATGAGTCAAGTTCCCATTGAGGGTGGTTATCATTAAGTAATTAAACCATATACAACAAATTGTCACATTGTGACATTTCCACCATGAAGAACTAACGACGAAACAAACACTGGAAGAACTGAAGAACACTGGCAAAGTTGACGAAGATGAAAATGACCTGAACTCTCTGGATACATTGGACTGATAAGATCCTCCTAAATCAATCCTCTCCACTTGAAATATTTTGGACGACAAAAGTTTTATTTTAACTAGATACCAGATGAGGGTACAATTCCCTCACTTTTCTTATCTCCAACCACCTTGCCTTGCTCGGATTCATGCCCTTGAGTCCTACTCGAATATATTCAACATATCCATGCCTCGAAGATCGAATCTTCCTATCCAAGATGATATGTTCCTGCAACTCATTCATATTCTCAGGTACCAAATCATCAATAGTCATAATTTGTATATCTTCCTTGGGATCCATGATCATCATAGGTTCATAAAATTTCAGATTTTCCACACTTACAATTGAGTAAATTCACATGTAAGGAGGTAAATTTATATTATTTCCAATCTTTTCCATAATATTGAAAGGGCCATACCTAATGGGTTTCAGTTTCTTACCTTCTCCTTTCAACCTGTCTTTACTGATATACAACCATACCTGATCGTCGACTTGAAAACGATGATCTACTCGATGTTTGTCATGACGCATTTTATACTTGGCCTGACTCTTCTCTAACTAATCCTACACTGCTACATGTATTAGTTGTATCCATTGAATGAACTTAACTGCTTTGTTTACATCATCATGTTCACCCACTTTATCCTCTTCACCAAACATGAAATCCATTGGTGACTTCGATATATACCCAAAACATGTTTCAAATGGCGAACAATTAGTGGATGAATGTAAGGATCGATTGTAAGCATGTTGCACATAAGATAAAGATTCATACCATAATTTAGGATGTTTACTGTAATACCCTTGGAGGATATGTATGACGGTCATGTTCACCACTTGAGTTTGTCCATCAGTTTGTGGATTAAAGGTTGTGCTCTTCTTCAGCTTTGTGTCCATGAGTTCCCATAAAGTGGACCAAAATTCTCCTACAAAACGAGTGTCTCGATTAGAAATAATAGAAGTAGGTAACCCAAAATGAACCCATACTTGATTGAAGAACATCTTTGCAGCCTGTTCAGCTATCACTTGCTTTTTGCATGGAACAAGAATACACATTTTGTTGAATCTGTTGACCACAACATACAAATAATCATGCCCTCTCTTGGACATAGGAAGTCCTCCAAAAAAATTGATGGAAATACTGACCCATGGTCGCAAAGGAATTGGGAGTGGCATGTATAAACCAATCTTTCGGTTGCCTAGTTTTTTGGTTGAACACATCACACATACTTTAATGTATTTAGCAACAATTTCATACATACGAGGCTAGTAACATTACCTTTGAACTTGTGCCATTGTTTTTCTTACTCCAAAATGTCTTGAAATGTGAGAAGAATGTGCTTCTCAGAAAACATATTCTCTTTCTATCTATGGTATGCATAACTTACCCAGATGATATAACAACCTGTCATGAACATGATAATTGGTTTCTTCCACCTGAGCACCATGAGTTAGTGATTCATAATCATCTTTGGAAACAGTCTCTACAGGATATTGTTCAATACCATAGACATGTATTAACAATCTATTTTTTGGAATAAAAAAGACAATCAAAGATGTTTTTCACATCAAACCAACTACTTGACTTGACATACTTTCTTGCTTCCTAATTACCAAGTGAACTTGCTGCCATAAACCCATCAAAATGTAAGGTGAAAATTTTTGCAACTTAGTTTGTCTTTGAAAGTATTGAATTAACTGTTGATTTATTTGAACCACTGTTTCTTCATTTATTAAATGATGTTTCCATTGATTAGCACTTTCCCGTGATGCATAAGTTTCCCTTAGATGCTTTGACACTGCTTTAGAAAAGGCTTTGAGATGAAAACAAATAGGTTTCCTCTCCACTTGAAAAGAGGATTCCAAACTATTCAAAACATGAAATGGTGACACAATACAAAATAAAATGAACACTGACTTTCCCCAATACTGACTTGTATCCCTGTAACTGTTAATTTCCAAACATGGATTGAATTGATTCATTCTAGCATTAGGAAGAGGTGCTTTAGGCACAAAATATAATTCATGTTCTATTCCCTACTTATGAGTAAGATGTTTGGTTTTACATAGAACTGGAATATTTTCTATCTCCTTGATCAAACTATCTTTAAGTTGAGACTCATAACCTGAACAAACATCCTATTATTTCTTATGTTGTTCCTTTACACACATGATTACAAATATTTTATTTGAACTTATTAATCGCTTCATCTGATTAGAAACAACTAAATTCAAGTGATTTTTGTTTTAATGTGCCTTGACAATAAATTCAACCCCATCTTTCTTAAGGTGATATTTATGCTCTCTCCTGTAAAATACTTCATCATGATCATAAAGATAAGGACTTCCTAAGAAAAATCCACATATGTCTACTGGAACCACATCTAATTCCACTTCATCAATGTAATTAACTGTAATGGAAAATCTTAATTGACACTGTTTTGTGACTTTTATTTGAGTTGATTTATTTATCCATCCTAATGGGTAAGGTCTTGGATGATTCTATGTTTCCAAACCAAAAATTTTAACTAAATATTCAGATATTAGATTGGCTTGTGATCCACTGCCAAACATTGTAACTATCTTTGTGTACTTAGAAGTTATCCTCATGTTAAACAATTCAACTCTTTTATCCTCATTTGAAGGATTTATGTTTGATGAAGATGCAATAGTATTCGAACTTGAACCAGTGTTAGAAGTTTTACCTGTCGTAACAATAGCAGTTATCCTCCTTTCATCACCTAAATCTGAACCTAGATCTTGTTGGATTGTTGCAATTTCCTTATTTTGATCCTTCTCCTTAAGGAACTTTTTGGGCTTAAGTTCTGGATGAAGTTTCCAACACTTAGAATCATCATGACTGATTCTCTGGCAGTGACAACAAGTAGGTCTTTCCTTCTGAGCTATCGTTGATTTATTTCTCTTCGAATTGTTCTTCCCCTTACTGTCATTGGAAGCTTTCATTTCCAACTCTTTGGATGATTGAAATGAAAACTTGAATGGTCTACCACCTGATTCAATATGTATGGCCTGAACAAAAACTTCATCAAATCACCAGGATTAAACATCAATAATGTATGCTGCAAATATGAATGTAAACTAACAATGTATTTTAATAAAATTTCACATGTATCCAATGAAATACCAAGTGCCAATTCTTTCTTTCTAAACTCCTAAGTAAACTCCTAAACACTCAGCCCTTTACCTTGCCTCAGATGCTACCAATCAATAACAACTTGATGCATGTATCCTAAAGGATAGAATTGTTTCCTAAGAGCTTTTAAAAACTTAGGCCATGAAGAGATGACTTTTCCTTTCCGCTTTACATCTATCTGAGTTTTACTTACCCACCAAATTAAAGTTGTTCCCCCATTCTAAGTGTAGCTAATTGAATTTTCGTTTTATCATCAGAAATGTCCTGAATACGACAATACTCTTCTATGTGCTTAATCCAGTTATCTATCTTTTCAGGATTCATTTTGCCAGCATAAATAGGTAATTCAAATTTTACATCAAGTTTCAAAAGAGATGTTTTCTTAGGTTTCTTTTCTGTTTCAGATTCTACACTGTAATAAGAAGAAGAAGATGATGATGGAGATGATGGAGGTGAATGTGGTTTATCAGCCTTGCCTTTACCTTTTTCCTTCTTCAATGTCTTTGAAGAAGAAGATGCATCTCTCGCCTTCTTGTCTTCATATAGTTCTCCCAACATATACTGCATAGTCAAGAATGCTTGCTGAAATTATTCATGAATTATCTTAGTTTTAGTGTTTTCACCTGCATTAGATCCTGTCATGGTCAACTTATGAACGACTAGTCACTTTCGAATATTTGGATCAATCTACTCAAGGATTCCTTCTCCTTGTTGCGAATTTGACCTGGTTAACATTCAATGGAAAATTCTACAAATGCAACCTGCTCTGATACCAAATCATATAATCTGAAATGATCATAAGTTAAAACTGATGTAGAATTGATTAGCCATTAATGAATTGATTGTTAACTAAAAGTGAGGAAATCGAGAGAACGACTTGAGAAGAAATTCTTTACGACAGTTGATAAAACATAAGTAAGATGCAAAATAATAATGAAAACAACAAATACACAGTGATACCAAACATCAAGATTGATTATAGAGTTCATCCCTCATGGACTACATCTCTGGGTCCACTTTCAAGATGGGCGACCACTTTATTATGATTGAAACCAAGGAGGTTGATTACACAGAGAATTGACCAGACTAAATGTGCACATAAGAAATTATGATCACTATCATAAGGAAGCTCACTGAACCAACTTTCCAATTCCTATCACGATTCCCAATTCCGACTCCCGATGCTCCTGTTACACTGAAAACAAAAAAAATTCTCACTTCCAGAATATGCATACCGAAACTCAAAAACCACTATAATGCCTTTAATGAGCAAACTACCTTTAAAAAGGCTTGCAAAAACACTTCAACCTCCTCTGGCTGAATTCGAGATGAATAAGCTGCATTCTGGGGTTGGTTAAATCTCAGTCCTGTTAGGTTTTACCACCTTAGGTGTTGGTTATAAGGTCCTTTATTAAAAATAGTAAAAACTTTAACTACAAGACCCAAAAATACCAAATTTTATCAACAGAACCCATTGGTGGTTATCAAACGACACATTAGCTAACTATTTCCATGTGAACAGATCATGAGCTAACCACAAATGGACACCTCCGCAGTCTTCTCTCAGTGGTTCTGACATAGAAATCACTCTGACAGTTTACATGTGTCCATGTTACTTCCATTGTTACAGTTGCACCTGGCGGCTTTCCCTCATTCACATAACACAACCTCCGACGGTTATAACGCGGTTACATTAAACTCTGCAGTGAACTCTGTCACATGTCCACTGACTCGCCACATGGTTTAAGAGTTGATGTGATGGTTAACTTTGTCTTCGCTCACATGAGTTGTGGTTCCACTACGGTCTCCTCTGCAGTTAGGACTATGGTATGTATTTATATTGGATTTTAGAGATTTGTGGTATTTATATTTTGAATTGGTTGTCGGAGAATCCACAGTTTGGACTTTTTCATGCCAACGTTTCGAATCCCAACTGGGATCCATCTTCAGGACTAGTTGGGATTCGAAACGTTGGCATGAAAAAGTCCAAACTGTGGATTCTCCGGCAACCAATTAAAAAAAAAATGTATTTATATTTTTTTTTTAATATCTTTTATTGTACTACAAAGGCCGAGAGGGTCATTTAACTTAGGGTTTGGTGTTTTAATGCAATTAGGATTTAGGTAATAGGTTTAGCATAAGGTTTTTCACCATACATTTGTTGTATAGGACTTTTATCATAGGTTTGATACAATGAGTTGGGTTCCCATTGAGGGTGGTTACCTTTAAGTACTTAAACCATATACAACAAATTTTCACATTGTGACATTTCCACCATGAAGAACTAACGACAAAACCAACACCGGAAGAACTGAAGAACACTGGCAAAGTTGACAAAGCTGAAGATGCCCTGAACTCTTCGAAAACACTGGAATGATAAGATCCTCCTAGATCAATTGGTATGCCAGAAGTACCCACCCATTCAATGGTGTGTACAAGCTAGAGATGGTAGTTGATAAAAAAAATCACAGAAAGAGAAAAAGAAAGGGTATAAATATAAATCGTCACCTTATAGACCTATTAAAATTGGAGGATGTTGACATACTTGTCTATGAATTCAACGTAACAAAGAGAGGAAATCTTCGCTTCAAGACCATACATATTTTAAATAAGTTGCTACTAGAAGGAACATTGTTGCGATGGGAGTCTGTTGAACCTAGTCGTAGATCTAGAAGACTTTTGAAACCTGAAATGGTGGGTATGCATGTTGACTCAGATGGGGCTCTAGTTGATGAAAGGGAAGAATATGGGTCATATTCATCTACATCCAGTCATTCATCTGAAGATGTAGATTCTGATGGTGTACCAGATCCTATGGATGATTTTGAAAAAATATCTAATACAATTTATGTAAATGAAGTTTTCATGGTAACTTGAAATAAATATTTTGACTTCCATGATCTCACATGAATTTATGAGTCATTTCTATGTTGGATTTAATGTTTTAATTAAAAGAAATTAATGTCTTTCGAGATGTTTTCATGGTAACTTGAAATAAATATTTTTGACTTCCATATCATCTTATGTGAAGTTATGGGCCATTTCTATGTTTTTTGGATTATATGCTTTAATGTATGTGATATTCAATCTAGGAAAGTTGATATTTTTATTAAAAGTAAATAAGTATTAGAAATTAATGTTGATTTTTTAAATTATACAGTGATATTGTCATGATATTATTTATTGTTATCATTTGGTATAAGATAGTTTTAAAATTGTTGAAATTTTAATGCCTCATTAAAAAGAACACTTCATTTAGATGGTCAATTTTGGTTTTTCTTACAATAGGATAAGTTGTCTTAGGCTAAAATTTGAAAAGAGATATAGTTTTATCCTTTCAAATAAAAATCACTCTTGGAATAATGAATCTTTCATTTATGTTCATTTTTAAAAATTATTTTAGCCATATAATTTGTCCATAATTTCACGGTTGAAATGTGTTACAAACTGAAGGTTTAATTACAAGGTTGAAAATTTGTCAAAATGTTAAGGTGTTTCTGAATTATAATATTTTATATTTAATGCTATGGTTGAAAAAAATTACAATTTCAAGGTTCTTAAGAGTCAAGCTATTTTATCTTTAACTCCATTGCTAAAAATTACTCTTGGAATCATGAATCTTTCATTTACTTGTTCATTTTTAAAAATTGTTTTAGTCATATAATTTGTCCATAATTTCATGGTTGAAATGTGTTACAAACTGAAGGTTTTTAGTTACAAGGTTGAAAATTTGTCAAAATGTTAAGGTGTTTCTGAATTATGATATTTTATCTTTAATGCTATGGTTGAAAAAATTATAATTGCAAGGTTTTTTAGAGTAAATGTATTTTATCTTTAACAACATGGATGGAAATAGTTGGAATTATCAAGATTCAAGACATGATATTTTATCTTTAACATCGTGTCTGAGAATTCTTCGAATGTTACAGTTTTTCAAAGTCCGGATATTTTATCTTTAACTCCATTGCTAAAAATTACTCTTGAAATAATGAATCTTTCATATACTTGTTCATTTTTAAAAATTGTTTGTCATATAATTTTCCATAATTTAATGATTGAAATGTGTTACAAGCTGAAGGTTCTTAATTACAAGGTTGAAAAGTTTTCAAAATGTTAAGGTGTTTCTGAATTATTATATTTTATCTTTAATTCTATGGTAAAAAACAATTACAGTTTCAGGGTTTTTTAGAGTCAAGATATTTTATCTTTAATAACATGGATGGAAATAGTTGGAATTATCAGGATTCGAGACATGATATTTTTGTATTTAACATCATGTCTAAGAATTGTTGGAATTTTACAGTTTTTCAATGTCCAGACATTTTCTCTTTAACTCCATTGCAAAAAATGTCAAAATTGTAACCTGTTTTTTTTTGTTATTCCAGAATAAACAATTTTTTTAGGGTGTTTTTTTAATCCATTTTCTAAAAAAATAATGGTTTTTACTTCCATTTAAAAAACATGTTGAAAAATTACCCTAAAAAAAACATCGTTTTGGAATAAACACTTTTCAATTTTGGGTTGTTTTTTCATTTTTTTGGGGGTTTTTGGGCTTGAGTACCTATTTTGAGGTAATAGTTCCCGTTTCATCTATAACTATGTTGAAGTTGAGAAAAATAATTGTAGATTTAAATTCTCAAAGAGAAGATCCTAGAAGATTGAATGGGATGTTAACCAATCAATTGAATGAGAATTAATTTCACTGTGAGAGACTATAAGCTAAAGTAGTCTTATTAAGACATGAGCTAGTAAAGAAAAATAAAGAGTTGTCTCAATATCAGAATCTTGAGGAGAGCATGAAGGATTTGAATGTGATGCTTGTTAAGTAGAGGTCCCCTCTCATTAAGGATGGTTTGGGGTTTCAAAGAAGAACCGAGCCCCAAGAAGGAAAAGGATGAAGGGTGAACCATGTTGAAAATAATACTGAGAGGGGGGAAGAATCAGTATTATCTAGTCCTTTTAACAATTCTTCCTTATTTATACTTTGAATTATTTTTGCATATCAGTACCATAAAACAATGAGCATGAACAAGAAAAACAGACTGTCACATCAATGAACACCAGATATAAGGTGGAAACCCAATCTGGGTGAAAACCACCTGCTACAATATGTCTCTATCTTCTTTCAAATTAGAAACTCCTTTTACAATGGTCTTGTACTGGTGTACTCCTTTACCAGTATGCAGGCTGCAACCTGAAGAGAGCTACAACTCTCTCTCGTTTTCCAGTCTCTCCTAGAAGGTAGCTACAACCCCCTACTTCTTTTCTTTCAAGGACCACTTTTCATAAATTTTCAAACTAGATCCATAAATATGAAATGATCATCAAGTACTAGTAAGTCACCCAGATAACCAGATCCACAATAACAGAAAACTAAACCCAGAACACCTTCTGTGGCGTCTCCTGTGGCGCCTCCTGCGACGCCTCCTGCGACGTCTCCTGCGGCGCCTCCTGCGGCGTCTCCTGCGGCACCTCCTGTGGCGTCTCCTGCAGCACCTCCTGTGGCGTCTCCTGTGGCGCCTCCTGTGGCGTCTCCTACGGCGCCTTCTGTGGCGCCTCCTGCGGCGTCTCCTGCGGCGCCTCCTGCGGCGTTTCCTGTGGCGCCTTCTGCGGCGTCTCCTGCGGTGCCTCCTGTGGCATCTCCTGCGGCGCCTCCTGTGGCCTCTCCTGCGGCACCTCCTGTGGCATCTCCTGCGGCGCCTCCTGTGGCATCTCCTGTGGCACCTCCTGTGGCGCCTTCTGCGGCACCTTCCTGTGGCGCCTTCTGTGACGTCTCCTGTGGCGCCTTCTGTGGTGTCTCCTGCGGCGCCTTCTGCAGCGTCTCCTGTAGCGCCTTCTGCGGCGTCTCCTGTGGTGCCCTCTGTGGCGTCTCCTGCGGCGCCTCCTGTGGCATCTCCTGTGGCACCTCCTGTGGCGTCTCCTGCGGCGCCTCCTGCGGCGTCTCCTGCGGCGCCTCCTGCGGCGTCTCCTGCGCCGCCTCTTGCGACGTCTCC
>APFE030052357.1:0-12070 GCA_000404065.3 Pinus taeda | reverse complement strand
CCTCAACAATCATCCTAAATCCATCTTATATATTTTGAGCATTGACAGAAACATTAACTTACCATTATTAATCACATTATTATAACTAGGTGTCCTTTTGAAATTCCATCAACAATGTTAGATTAGTTTTCAAAGTGGATGTCTAACTGTCTCAATCAAATCAATATTGACAATATTGTTAGATATATACTATCCAATTGATGTATATTGAATGGCTAGTGCTACATGTTTTAAGATAATATTATTGTATATTGTACATGATTCTAACATACCAATCAATTGTTGTTCACATTTGACAACTTATATGTATTAAAATCTACTAAAAGAAAAGAGAAATATGATTTGTGCAATGCAATGGAGTTGGGTGTTAAATTTTTCTAAGCTAGGGGTTTTTTTGTTAACAACTGAGAACCCCTGCATTCCCATAAACATATGTATATATATAATCTATTTTAAATTAAATAACATTATACTCTACTTTATTTATTATAATATTTAAAAATTCTAAATTCTCAATTAACAATTATATAAATTATTTATTATTTGGTTTATGACAATTTTGATAGGGTCCTTATCCAATAGTCACTTTTCATTTCACAAATTTGGACCAAGCATAATTGTTATCAATACTTTGTATAGTTATAAATACTTTATATATGTTATCAAGGAACACCTCTTCTGTTCTTAGATGAAATGTAGCATATTTACATATAAATCAGGTAACAATCAAAGATAAAGGTTCCCATCCTCCATTCTTTCCATAATATAAAGTAAAAAAAAAAAAAAAACTTTTTACTCATGTATAATTGTTTTATTAATTTTATTTTATTAATCTTACTGGGTATTCAAACTATCTTATTCATAGCCCATATTGTATAATAAATAAACTTTTGAATATGCATAATTAAGAAAATATATAAAAAAAATATACTTAAAAGGTACAAAATCATGGGGGATATAACTATAATATAAAACAATGAGATTCATTAACACTTATGAAGTAGATCGAAGTACATCAAAGAAGTTCAATATTGAGAGATATTTTCTTTTGTTCAAAGCAAAAGTCAGTGATTTTTATACGGCTGGCCAAGGGCTTTAATCATTTAAAACCAAAAGAAATTGGTTATATATTTATCATACCTAGGACCAGGGTTTAGATTTTGACACTTAAAGTAGGATTTTTAGGGCTTCCTGTGGTTTTTTTAATATGTTTCATGCGGCTCTTGGATTACAGGTAGTGTAAAAATGAAATTCATGTGATAAAAGGGGGGAATTATTTTAACATTTTTGGCATCGTCAATCTATTTAGCAAGTACACCTCTATTGCACAGGACATTGAAAAAGAAAAAAGAAATCCAACCCACTGATAAAATGAAATGGAAGTCATACCACCTAGGTCGAATGTCTTTTAACGGGCTAGTTGGAAAGGGAGATCATGAGAATTCAGTAATGGTGGGAGACACAGGTACATTTTTGTAAGCACTCAGATGAAATTTTGAACAATGAACATGGGTCACACACCTAATCATCCTCATATTGAAGTAAAGAAAATTTCCTCCCTCCAACAAAATTTTTGCCCGAGATGGGGGGCGTTTATTAAAGTTTGAATGTAGTGCAAGCACTATAAATATAAGGGCATGAAGTAGAGTTTCAATTCAATAAAGTTACGAAGACTGAAATGAGGATTATAAATACCGTATCTGCATTCACAACCATTATTGTAGAGAAGCCATCTAGCTCAAGAAAAATAACATCCTTATAGATGGAGCTTAAGAGAAGCCATGTTCTTCTTTTGTTGGGGTGATTTATGTTGGTTGGGGTAAAAGTGGAGTGTCAGAAGGGGAGTTGGTCATTTAGTTATTTGGCTCCTTCATGTTGAGCGAAGAGTGTATCTATTCTAGAGTATGGAGGGGTGGGGTATGGAACCACTGTAAACACCGAAGCTTTTCAGAGAGAAATTAATCATTTGAGTGAATTCTCAAAAAAGCGAGGAGGCCAGCTTTACATTTTTCCAGGTAGATGGCTAACTAGAATCTTCAACCCCACAAACCACTTCACTCTTTATCTCCATAAAGAGGTTGTCATTCTAGGTTCTCAGGATTTAGAAGGAAAGAGTGGGGCTCATATGTTCTATGCATACTATGAGGCCATCTCCCATAAAAAGAGATGTATGATACTTTGATTCTTCTGTGGCTGGAAGGAGGTCCAGGATGCTTTGGTCCGATAGAAAATTTCTACGAATTGGGGCCTGGAGAGTTAGCAACAGCCCAGATCTCCCTTTGCATCAGAATCCCATGCCTCGGAATCATGTGTTTGGCCTGCTTTTCTTGGATGGTCTTATTGGAAGTGGCTTCAACATTGCCCCCTTCGATGAACACATTTCGACGAATGAGGACAAGGTTGCTAACGACTTGTATGCTACCCTACATGCGTTCTTTGACCTGAATCCCCTATTTCACAAACACCCGTTTTATGTAACCACGAGAGCTATGTGGAAAGTATGTTCCTTCCTAAGTTTTTACATGCTCAATCAACTGGATAAGAGAAGATGGGAATGTACCCAGACACAGAATGTTTGAGAGCGATTGCTGAGACTAGAGAATAAAATTTGAGCTTAAACGAACTCAGATTATGAGGGAAATTCGATTGTAGACAACGAGTATATATATATAAATATAAATATATATATATATATAATTAATATATTATACTATATATAGGAATTCGTTAAATGTAATTGATTTGGAAACCATGGAATCAACTCATATTCAAGATTGCATTTCTCATAGAATAATAAGAACTCTTAGTATTTTCACATACGTTATTATCTAGACATCCATCATTCTATATTTACTACTATTGAGGCTCTTGAAAAACAAAATGCTTGAAGTCCAAGCTGGGAATTGCAAAACAGGGAAACTAGCACAGTATGTAGAGGCTACTCACTCGGCTTCAAAGCCTTATCTTCTCTTTCATAGGCATATAAGAGCATGAGTGAGATTCAGCAAATCCATGCTCAGATACTCATGAGTGGACTTGAATAAAACATAGTTTTGGTTACCAAACTTGTGACTTTATATGGCACTTGGGATAGCTAGAAGAATGTGTGCAATACGTCTAACAGAATGCGTAAGTGGAATGTTTACATATGGAATGTAGATATAAGGGTTTATAGCAAGAAAGGAATCCAGCAGGAAACACTTGAAATTTATTATGAAATGCAAGGATCAAGCATTGATTCGAACAAGTTCACCGTTCTTTTTGCAATCAGGGCATGTGCAGGCTTATCGGATTTGGAAGAAGGCAAGGAGATCCATGATCAGATTGTTGGAGATGGATTTGAATCAGATGTTTATACGGGGAATGTACTGATAGACATGTACGCTAAATGTGGGAACTTAGAGAATGCACGTGAAATGTTTGACAAAAATGTCTCAGAGAGATGTGGTTTCATGGACAAGAATGATAAGAGGAAGTGCAGTTAGTGAACCTAGAAAGCTAGTGAACCCAAAAAGTATGTATCTATTGTTTGAATCATCAAAAGAAAAAATATATAGCATGATAAATTCTATTGGATACATAGATACGTTATACAAGCATCTACCCATGAGTTGGTTGTTAAATTTCTACTAGCAAGGAATTTTAGTATGTTGAAGCAAGTCCATAGGGCCTATAAAGTCTCGAACAATTGAAACTTAGCTCTTATACCACATGTGAGGATCCTCTGTAGGGTTCTCTAACTAAAACTT
Organism: Pinus taeda; assembly: GCA_000404065.3. Lineage (NCBI taxonomy): Eukaryota > Viridiplantae > Streptophyta > Pinopsida > Pinales > Pinaceae > Pinus > Pinus taeda. The sequence goes on along the minus strand of APFE030052357.1, from coordinate 8,321 downwards.
AAAGTTCTCTGATTTTAAACAAAATAAGATGAGAACGACTCATTTCTATCTAAACATTTATTTGATGATAATATACCATTAAAATTTATTTCCCACAAATTAAATAAGGAAGAATTTCATTGAAACCATTTACATAAGTAATCAATTAATAGAGGAATACCTGTTCTAATAGCTTAGTTGAGATGCTTCTGAGGCTAACTCTGTTGGGATGCTCCTCTTGACTACCCAACTAGATTTACCTCCTAGCCAACTAGGAAGTATTTCCTAGCCCAAGGAACCTCGATAGATTCCCAAGCCCTCTAAGCCAAAGTGCAACCAGATGTAGTGTGTCCAAGTTAAACAAACACTATCGTTCTCTCCCTTCTTTTTTTCTCCACCTTGCTCCAAAGAAAAAAACCTCCAAAACCACAACCAAAACCAAAACCAAGACCAAGGATCACCCCTCCTCTCATCAACCATCCCCTTTAATGCCTCTTCCTCCCATCCACCTCAACCGCCTATCATTAATGTCATAACTACCCCGTCATCCTTTCATTTCACTTTTCTTACCATATCTTCTCCCGAGTAAATTTGAGAGGACATTTTGGGGAGAAGATATGGATATTTAATTTGGAATTTAATGGGGGAAGAAAATATCTTCTTCCAAGTAAATTTGAGAGGACATTTTGGGGATAAGATATGGATATTTAATTTGGTAATTAATTAGGGAGGACCATATCTTCTTCCATGTAAATTTGAGAGGACATTTTGGGGATAATATATGGATATCTAATTTGGTAGTTAATTGGGGAGGACCATATCTTGTTCCAAGTAAATTTGAGAGGTCATTTTGAGAATTGAATAATAACAATAATAAATTTTATATCAGTAAATAAAAATTACAGTTTCTGAAATGTAGGTATTTACCAATATTTCCTGATAATTATAAGTCAATATTTCAAAGTAATTTAAACACTAATAAAATTTGCACGATACAATTAAGTGGAGCATTACAACCTTGTCTAAAAAGTGTTTACAGAACAATAGCAGGTACTGGAAATGTCAATAACTACACTAATGATACTCTAAGTTATGTAAAAAGAAAACAATATGACCAAAATAGGAAAGGAAAATGAAAATAAAGGGTAAGATTCAGAAAGCATAATTTGATTCCAACATCAAATTAGAAATTCCACCACTCTAATAGAGGGTATTCCCTCTCCTTCCATAAGGTTTCTCCAAACCTCCAAAAGATGGCATGATCATCTATAGGTAGGATGCTTTTTGGATAATATATGATGCCACATAGGCTTCCGATACTATTATCTTCTAGCATGCATCCCATATTTAGAGTAGAAAAAAATATCTCCTTGGTAAAACTTCTAACAAAAATAATGCGCACTCAGATAAAAACCTTTGTTAAAATATAGCCAATCTCGTTAACTGAGTTAGTTAAGAAATTAGTTTCCAATCCAAGATAATTTTAGAAAATTATTTCTAGAAGTTGCTAGCCTAGATTTTTGGAAAGTTTTTTGTATTCTTGGATATCTCTAGAAATGGTTATTCCTAAAATATCCTAGAATAATTAGATATATTATAAAATCATTCTTAACTATTATAAAATATATTTAATAATGAGAATGACTCTTAAGTTTCCAAATGGTTTCTTTTTTGAGTCAGTTTGAATGTTTCACATGGTGTCAAAATTGGTTTAATAAACTCAATTTAGTATATTATAAAATTATTTTAAAGTCAATTATAAAATCTATTTAATAATGAGAATGACTCCTAAGTTTCCAAATGGTTTCTTTTTTGAGTCTGCTTAAATGTTTAACATGGTGTCAAAATGTGTTTAATAAGCTTTAAGGAGTTCAGATCATATTCTATATAATAATGAGAATGACCCCTAAGTTTCGAGATGGTTTTATTTTTGAGTCAGTTTGAATGTTTAACATGGTGTCAATATGGGTTTATTTATATTTATTAAGTGTATATCATATTTTCAAGAAGGAGATCCAAGAGCATGAGAATGAGTTCTACGTGAAAGAGCAAAGGTTCTTCTTTTGTAAGAAAAAACACTTCCACATAGTAGTAAGAAAACCCACTGCTAATGGTAGTGGAGGTAGTCATGTAGGAACACAACTACCATGTTCCATTGTCATCACTAATCAATAAGGTCACCCTATAGGTTGGATGGAAAGGGTCATAAGTCCTAACCCCCACAACTAGCACAAAAGAGAAAATCCATCAAAATACATTCTAGACTTAGAACAAAAGAGGAAAGCCATTCAAATACATTTTAGACTTAGCATCCTACAAGTTTACAATATTTATATTGGAAGGTTACGATGGATGTATTAGACCCGTAACTTCCATAACAAATCGGTAGAGCATACATGGTGGATACATTACACACAAAATAATTTGTATATTGCAATCAAAGCAAGCCACATAAATAATGTTGATGAGATCCAACAAATTTCAAACAAGGAATTTCTTGTTGAGAAAATATCTAACAAATTCCAACAACCAACTAACCTAATCTATCAATTTACTAAAGTAAGAATTATTTCCAAGTCTTTCTTAACTCCAAAATGAGCTTTTAAAATTTCTAGTATTTTTTATTACGTGCGGCAAAAGGGGATATTCCTTTTCAAGGAAGTTTTATTTTATTGGTGAAAATTTTTACTTTATTTGTGAGAAGGGGTTTGTTTTTATTTTTACATTATTCATATATTTGTTTATTTTTTAGTTAAAAAGAGAGTGATTGTGAAAATATTTGAGACATAGAAGAAAAGAATTCCCTTTGCCATTACAAAATAATTTTTTATGGATTTTACATGTAATTTGAGGAAAAATTTATGGAAGGAACTAAGTTTTAATGTATGAGAATGAATAATTTCTTGTAGGTATAGGAATTTTGGGAAGTAGTGGGATATAGATTCAAAAAGTTAAATCAATAAATTCGGTAGGTCATGTCTAATTCACTAAAGACAACTCGCATAAATGAATAAAAAAATTAAGGGGGTCTTGGATCCATAGTTTAGTAGATTACATAATTTTTCCCAAAATAATGAGAACATTTAGTGCAAAAAAAGCCTACAATATCATGGAGTTAGCATATCAGGGTAATGAAAAAGTGAAGAGTATAAAGCTTCAAACCATTAGGAGAGAGCTTGAAACATTGAGGAGGAAGGAGACAAAGAACATTCAACAGTGAATCAACTCAGGACTCATGGAGAGATGATTATAGGTAAAACATTGTCGAACATTTTCACAAAAGATTACTGAAGAAATTCAAGATTGGTTTTATTAACGTAGAGGAGTCCAAATATCTATCCAAATTAACAGTAGAAAATTAGTAGGATCTCTCTTTTCCCATGAATCAAGAATCAACATGGAGGCAGAGTCCTTATATCATGCCTTCAAGGCTCATGCATCCATTAGTAGAGGAAAATATAGAGGAAGCATGCATAGAGGTAATTAGCAAGTATAAAGAAGAACCACATAAAACAGTCAAGGAAATAAAATCAACCTAGTTACTCTTGGAATGAGAGGGGAAGATTTACAAGATGGAAAAACAAGTCCAATGTACAATGTTATTATTGTAAAAAGCATGAAACCTATGAAAGTGAATGTTGGAAGAAGAAATCATATTTGAATAAGGGCAAAGTGAATGCCTCAAGCATTAAAGACAAGACATCTAAGTCCATGTTCATCACATGCCAAATTTCTAATGAATATCAAAACAATGATGACATTTGTTTATTGGTAATAGGATGAATTGATCATACATAAAGTAACAAAAGATTGTTTTCTAGTATTGGTAGATCTATTCAATCTAGAATTACTTTAGGATATGACTGTCATGTCAAGGCCCTAGGTAAAGGTGTAATCCTTTTCCTATCTAAGAAAAATGCAAATAAATATAGTTGTGATGTCTTTTATGTACCGAATCTTAACATAATTGGTTAAGTAGTGGATAATTGATTCAACATGGTTATGACATTATATTTAAGGACTTCACATTCACAATGTTAGTTAGATCACCTTTTACAAGACATATTGCAAAGGTCTAAATGAAAAAGAACAAAATTTTCCCATTAAATATGAGAAGTGTAAATATGTCACGATCATATGAAAAAAAATGTCTCAAGCATAGATGAGACTTTGTTACAACATCTGATGTATGGTTTCCTACCTTTTAGGAGACTTAGACTCTAGTAGAAAAAATGAATAGTTAAGGGAGTTCCCATATTGAATGAGGAAACCATCACTTGTGGAAGTTGCATTATTGGAAATCATCAAAGAGATGATTTTCCAAAAGCCTCCTAAAAAACCAAGTAATATCTAGAACGTTTCCATATAAATCCATGTGGACCAATCCAAACTCATTCCAATGTTGGAAGTTTTTTGTTTTGACATTTATTAATGATTTTATGAGGAAATTTTTGATTTATTTACTTAAAAGAAAGTTAAATAAATTCATAATTAGTATGTCAAAGTGGAAAAATATGTCAAAGTGCTCAGCTCATATGGAGGAGAAGGGTACGACTCAAAGTTTTCACAAAATTTCATAGGCAACAAGGAATTATAAGGTAGTTTACCACTATATATACACCACAACATAATAGAATGGATAAATGGAATAATTAGACCATTATGAACATGACAAGGAGTGTGATAAAATCTATCAATTTTACAAATTATTTTTTGGGTAAGGGTATTGTTCGTTCAGTCTACATAGTCTGTAGAACTCCAACAAATAATGTGAAAGGTAAAGTTCCTAAAGAAGCAAGGAGTGGCATAGAATCAAGTGTTTCCCCTTTCATAATTTTTGGTTGTATTGCCTATGCACATGTCCCTAATGAAAAAAGAGAGAAACTTGACAATAAGAGTGAAAAATGCATTTTCATTTGGTACAATGAACAATCTAGATAAATATAAATTATACACTCGAATCGATATGAAATCTGTGGTGAGAAAAGATGTAATATTCATAAAAAAATCTAGGAGATAAAGAGAATGAAGTAATAGATAGTAATATTCCATTTCTCCCAGTAAATGAACAAGTGGAAAATTTGAGATAGCAAGTCCCTCTGTTGAGAAAATATAAGAAGTTAGTTCTTCCTCCAGTAAATGCCAACAAAATCTGAGAGATATAAGAGAAATAGTATATTCTAAATTATATTTAATAGTGAGAACATATAACAATGTTCCCTGAGTTCCCAATTGGTTTTCATTCAATATCTACTCCAAATTTTAACACCATTGAGTTTATAAAGGTCTATCACTACCTCAATGAGGTATTCCCCAATGCATATGAAACTTATGAAGAAATTTTATATGTGAAGAAAATACCATAACCATTTACATCCTTAGCAACATTCTCCAACAACCAATCACAAATAATTGCTTCACACCATCAATGTACATGAAACACTAATTAGAGATTTTGATGTATTGGTGTGCCAAACAAACTTTCACACTGAAATATTCAATCTCAAAGCTAAAAACTATCTTTAGGAGTTCTAACTAGAGTAAATGATATTTCTCCTTTAAATATTGGAAACCCTTTGAACATATGATCCCTCACGAAATTTTGTACCAAAATATTAAGAGATACGGCTTTCAAATCAGTTTTGCAGTAACTTTCAATAAGGAACAATGGAGGAACTATAATTATAGAAATGCATTTGTATAATATTGAAAGAAAGTAACCTTGATGGAAGAAAATAATTTATATTTGTTGCAATGAGAAACTTCCTATTTAATTTCTCGTTAATTTTTTGCAGCTAGTGATGAGGATGATTTTTTTAGGAAGGATATCTCTATAAATGTAATGCAACATACTCTCAAACTTTATTGGCTTTATCCCCTAATCACTTAAAATTTATACTTTCGCCATAATTCATCAATAAAACCCCTTGGTCCATTGCATTTGTGAAACTTCAATTGTAATGATACACATGATGAGAACAATAATCCACACCATTTCCATACCAAATGAGGCAATGTTTGTTGAGGAAAATCACTAATGTAAGAGCCAAAAGAGCCAAATGCAACATTGATGGGGATGATCTAAAAGATTAATTGGAACTAATACTATTCATCAAATAAAATCATAACAAAGACATTTTAATACCCATCTAGATATTATTTTCAATTTAATATGAACCATATATGAAAGCTATTAATTTTAACTAGAATTTGTACAACTTTTAGATGAATAAAGCATGCATCTATGAGACTTCTTTGACTATGAATAATGGAACCTATATACATGAGAAATAGCTCACCTATTGAGTTGTCCAAAAAATTATCACTGAAAACTCATGGGGAGGAGACCTTGACCTCGACCTCGACCTCGAGCTCAATCATTAACCCAAACAAGCTATTCTAATAGTGAAAGCTCACATGTACGACACTTTTACATGATTTTGTATAGCACCAGACTTGATGTAAATTATAATACCTACATGCAAGAAAACAAGGTTTTAATAAAAAAAACATCTAAAACTTCAGATATTTAACTTAAAAAAACCAATCATATTAGAATACAACCCATATTGATACCTACAAGAATTTAATACAATCCATTCACATTCATAACCCTAGAATTTAATAATCTCATATGAAGGCTCATGACTTTTCTTGATCACTAGTTTGTATAGGCATATTCAATGCATGGATCACGGATTAGGTTAGAATTCGATATTGAATATTGATCCTCGATTAAGATTTTTTTTGGGTTTTATGAGTTTTTTGAATCTGAGTAGGAAATTATATATATAATATATATATTATTATATATAATATATCATATATATATATAAATATATCTTATATTATATATATATATATATATATAATATATATATATATAATACGATATTTTTAAAATTTTTCTTCCTAAGCAAATGCGTGAAAATTTATATTTTTGAGTACAACAAATGATATTAAACAAAAAACTATTAAATATTTTATTTTTTTTAAATATGTTATTTATAATTATAAGAAAATATTTTTAGATTAAATTTCTTATTTTATATAAATATATTTTAATAAATTACTGGAAAAATGTAATTTTTATTTGTTTTGGTTTTTAATTAAAGGATCTTTGTTCTTGTTCTTGAGTTGTTTAGATGATTTTTAATTTAGTGTTTGGTTGATAGATTTACTCAACTAAGTGATTATATGGTTAAGATAAAATTTTTATCTTTCACTCATCTATTTATATGTGTTTAATCTAATGTAAGTGATAAATTCTAATGTGCAATTAAATTTCAAATTAGTATAAAAGTTAGTAACTCTATGGATAACTCCATTAAAGAAAATCCAAGCATAATGAGAGAGTTATTTGCTATCTGATTAGAAAAGGGGTGTGTTAAAATAAATTATTGTGTATGTAATTTATGTTGTGAAGTTTTTTATCTTTTTGGTGTGTAAGTGTGCGGAGTATTGAAAATAACAATTGCACTCTCTTAAGAGATGCATCTGGCATTTGAATGCACCAGTGAGTACCGAAGCCTGGTGACAAAGTAAGCCTAATCACTACATTGCTGGTGCGAGGATTGTAGTCGTCATAATTTAAATCCTGCTCCACTAATACACATGCTATAATGTTGCACGGTTTCCCCTCCATGGTATGCAGGGACGGATCCTTCGAATCAGAGCGGGATTACAGATCTGGGAATATGATTGGTGGTAGGGGATCATATGTTGAAGTTGTTGCCCAATTGTTCCTGCAGTTAGATCGGCAGATGAGTAACCAACGCCAGAGAAATTTTATCAGATTCTAGGAATTGGCCTAGGAAATCATGGCCTACAGCTGCAATAATCCATTGACAGAGCTGACAATATGATCGACAAAGTTGAAGATAGGGTCCTGTTCTGAATTGATATTGCTGCAAATAGTTGTTGTTTCCTCTATTGCAAGAGTGAGTCGTGCATGAGAGCTAGATGAGTGTTTGTGAGTTATGTGTACACCCAAGGCATAAGTTGGACATCATACATTTGAAAAGTCATAAACTTGTATGAATGAGTCTGTTTTGTCTTAGTGCAATAGAGGCATGGTAGAAATGAAGTTGTTGTGGAGCGTTGTTTATCACTGGTACAGGAGAAAACGAACCTAGAAAAAGAGACTGTTGATGAGGACCTCATTCTTAGAACGGAATTAGACCTCGCAAGGAGATTCTTAAATCTATTAAACTTAGAGGAAAGCAAAGTGGAGCTACTGTATACATTAAGATGGTGTTCCATTTTTTTAATTGTTTATAGAGTTGGCATACTGACAAAGACCAAACCAATCACGTTGTCAGCAAAGCAATAATTCCTACTAT
>APFE030052348.1:0-11636 GCA_000404065.3 Pinus taeda | reverse complement strand
GCTCACTTGACAATTAGTTAGGACATAAAGTATCCAGAGAGAGAATTATCAATGGTTGCATTTGATCAAGGCACGAGTTGACAAGTACAGGCTTAGGGAGTACATGGTTTGCTGCAGAGGTAGCATATGCTCCACCACTAAGTTCACACTTAGGGAGGTGATCACGAGTGAGCTGTAGGGTGCACTTTCACCAAGACAACCCAAGGTGTTATGTGAGAATGAGGTATAGGGGATGATAGTCTTCATTAGTAGGAGGATGCCTAGGCTCCAAGAAACATCCAAGTACATCATCAGGAGTTGGAATAACAGATTTCATTGTGTGGTCTGGCAAGAGAAGAGAAGTTTGTCATATGCGGGAAAAATTCTTGATGTTGGGTGCCCATCCATTGGATACATACAGGGGTTAGAGATGAGGCACATAGGGGTCCCAACAACTAGTAGCATGTCACAACAACAAGTAGTGAGGATTGGGAGTTGTGGACTTCCAGTATGGTTATGGGATCCAAGGATCCAGTTGATTGTTGGGACACTCCATTACTTAGTGAGTGTAGTTAGGATATCAAATGATGTGTTCATTACTAGGTTGACACATGGGGGATCACTGAGGTCTTCATCATATGGCGAGGCAGGTGGTTGTTTAGTATTGGGTCCAACCATGGAGTGAAAGTGTTAGCGTGGCCGAGTCACCTTGGTAGGTTGAGCTTAGCCTCGATCATCACATATATTATGGTCGAGAGTTACAGAAAAGGAGGTTCTTGTATGAGAATAATAGGAAGTTAGTCATGACTAGAGTGTTGCAGGGTCAGCAAGACAAATTCTTTCTGTGATGGGCATGGGACCCTACCATCATAGTACTTGACCGCTCAACAACCTTTAGGGATGAGTTGGCTATTATTGGGCGAGATCACTCAGATCTTCCCTGGGGATTTAGCAACTTGCTGGTAGCATGTGAGACTTCCTCAACATAACGGGTTGGTCAACGAGAGGATACTAGGGGAAGTTGATATGGGAGAGACTTCATCCCTACAGGGATTGTGTTGTGCCTTAAGGAGTTTACTCTTGGAGTGCATGAGGTGGACTCTTCGATAGGAAAGATTCATGGGGAGTTCGAGAGAGTCTTACATTATCATGATGCTCTACTTATTGATAGCATGTAAAGGGCTTCTAGTACCTCTATCTAGTTGGACAACGAATGGAGAAAGGTGTTCTTCACATTGATCGGGATGACTTGGGATCTTAGTATCAAGCGATTCCTTCATGTCAGCAATATCTAAGAGGGCACTTGTTGAGGTATTGGTCAAGGACAAACAATTTTTGGCAAAGAGGATTGTTGTGTCCTCAATTAATAATTTTGTAATTTGGTGAATAATAAATATTTTTAGCAAATAAACTTAGGAAAGTGGGTTATGAGGGCTCAATATAATTTTTGGAGAGAAAAGAAGGCCAAACTTAGGAGAAAAGAAAAATCAAAGTGAATATAAGTTTTGGAGGTTACCAAAATGGAAATCGAACCATGGGAAGAATCAAAGCATGGTATCAAAGCATAGTGTGAGAGAAATTGACCAGTGGTATGAGGAAGGGAAAATAATAATAAAAGGAAGGTTAGAGCCTCATTTTGAGCATTCTATTTGGAATTTCATTTCAAAATTTGAGAGTTTGCTTGAACTGCTTAGCCAAGTCAACAAGTGTTGTCTAGCACAAGGAATTTCGGAACAAAAATTCCACCCTCATTTCAAGAACTTTGAGTGTCTCCCTAGTGAGGTAATTGAGGAGTCTAATTTAGGATTTCCATAGAGCTTTATTGCAGGTATTCACGCAAATGGAAATCAACTATTGTGGGTTGGAGTTCTAGATATCTTGCAAGTGATTTTGTAGAGGATTTGCATGGCAAAGATCAACATTATCTATGGGACTCAATTTCTCTTTTTGGCGTTACGTTGAGCACTACTATTTTGCTGGGTATTAGAGCTGATTTTGGCTGGTAGTTTGAAGAAAGAATTTTGTTGGGATTTGGAGGAGTTTCCCTTTGGGGAAATTATGCATTCTTGTAACAATTCAATATATATAGCTCAATAGTAAATTGTGAAGGGTCATACGCTTTTAGTGAGTGGTGGATTGATCTTGAGAATTTTTTGGGTTTTTCTGGATTTTATGAGAGGAGTTCGTGGTCAAAATTTCAGAATTTTTCAGACGATAGTTGAAATACTCATTCTTATAGCACCGAGAATTGTTAGTTTAGCTGGGATTTTGACACTATTTTGGGCATTCAGGGTCAACTAGAATTAGTAAAAGATTTATGGGTTTTATTGGTTGTTGTGTGAGGAGCCTCTCTCTATTTTTTCAGAAATTGTGGAGCAGTTTTGAGGGTTCATTTCATTGTTTTCCTCCAATATCAACAATAATAATTTTTGGGCAATGTGTTTGGATAGCTGGAGTCATTTAACTTGGAGATTTCACTTAGTTTCTTGCCTGGGTATTGCATGCTTGCACTAGTAAGCCCATGTTCTATCTATTCACTCCACTGTATTAAGTTCTAGCTTTAAAGCCAATAAAATGGGCTTTATGGTTGTTATTCAATGACTCAGTGACCTATTTCTATTTGTGTAAATTTGTGCCTTCATGTTTGAAAATTCTTGGCTGCAATTTAGTGCATATTTTGATATTCATTGTATTTTTAGTTTGGAACATTATAGTCTACATTCCTATGAAAGGTTACGATGATAACATCTCAATCTAGAAAAATAAGGGAGAAAGTAAGGAAGTTTTACTTTACATGGTGATGAGTTTCCAACTAGTGATGGAAGTGTGGAATCTTTGTACATTTGCAACCTTTAACTAGATACATAGTTATGCACTTTTATCATAGTAGGATGCATAATGAATTAGGAGAGGAGAAGACCAAAAATATAGGGTTTCAAATGACATGGTGCCCAAAGTGTGGAAAATGAAAATCTTTAAATATATAATGGTGAGCTGATGAAGCCTAACCTAAGTCACGTAGGGTATGAAGGGGATGAAAACATGACTAGAACTAATCCCTTGTTATGTGACAATCAAGCACAAAGATGCCTAGCCTATGAAGGGGGATGAAAACATGACTAGAACTAATCCTTTGCTATTTGACCCATGTGTGATCCTCAAGCACAAAGATGAGTAAGATGGAGACAAAGATGAGTAAGATGGAGAGAGTTTGATAAACACCTTCTATATGAAGCTAATGAACTCAGTGAGAAAAATGAGTGAGTTAATCACCTTCATTGCCTAAATCTAATGTTTCTATATATAGATCCCATAAAAATCCAAATCTATGTACTTTTTATCAACCGATTACCTTGAATTCATTATCAACTCATTTACAATTAATGTTTTTTCACACCTTATCAACAACTTCTTCACACCGTATCAACTATTATATAAGAAAAAGTCCTACTCCCCCAATGTAAGTTCCAAAATTACTCCCCCAATGTAAGTTCCAAAATTTTGGTAAACCATTCAGCAAATTCACAGCTTCTTCACACCCTATCAACTATTATATAACAAGAAGTCCGATCTCCCCCAATGTAAGTTCCAAAATTTTGGTAAACCATTCAGCAAATTCACATGCAGAGAATTAAGTTCCAAAATTTTGGTAAACCATTCAGCAAATTCACATGCAGAGAAACTATCCAGCTCAATCTTCCCAATAATGGACGTGCTTTTAGTTTTCTTAATAAAAAACGACCACGCATTTTGATATGATTTTGAAGTATCAGCCTGGACTCTTCTTAAAAGTTTTTTTCATTACTATTAACGCTGCCTAAAATGAAGTTAGGTTTTACCAAGTTAAAAAATGGACCTAGAATTGTTTTCGGGCTCGGCTATTCCAGGCGAAACTCATGCACTCAGGAATGCAGTCAGGCCCATAATTACCGGCTTTCCACATTCTTAATAGTCCACTACCAGTGAATTTCCAGTAAAACTGGAATGAATCTCTGTCTGATCAAATGCAACAGCAACTTTTGACCGTCAAAATATATGGTGTAGGGAAATTCTCTTACCACTCCCTATTAGTTCTTTTATCATTGGCTACCAACAGCTGTGCTGCAAAAGATGGGTTTGTGAGATCTCTAAACTAGACAATCCAGGATTGGACCTACTTGATGTGAGATAAAACTACTTAGTGTGAACTGATTGCTTTTATTGAAGCCCCAAAAAAATATAATAATGATATGAAAAGCATGTGCAAGTTGTATAGGTGTTCTTTGGTGCAAAGGCGTGTATAGTGTTTTGTGAATACGATAGATAGAAGAACATAAATTGAAAATAGAAAAGAAAACTACTCACCACTCTTCGCAGCCTTCGCATTGAATCATGAAACGGTCGGGATTATAAGGCTGTTCGCATTTACAGAACCTGAAAGAAAAAGAGCAAAATAAAAATGTTGGCCTGGAGGGGTTTTGAAATAATAATAAAAATAGTACTACAAATTAGTGTTTTAAAACACACATAAAAAAGAGTTGAGTTTAGTGTGATTTCTTGGAAATTAGTAGAAATATTTGAGATAAAATTTTGATTTGTGTTATTTAAATTGGGTTTTTGACTATATGGATTCAGTACCATGATAAACCCTAGGGCACTGGGATTGTGCAGGGATTACCCATCAAATTGTGATTTCAATAAACTATTGTTAGATTTTAGAGAAATTAGACACAGAAAACCCACTGAAAAAACTTCCAAAAAAAATCCGGTGAGATTTTTTGCATATAGATTTCAAACAGCTAACTCCAGAAGCAAAAATCAGTGATAGAATTTGCTTTTTTATTGCTTGTATCGTCCTAAACAAACAAAAATCAAGAAATAACCTAATGTTCAAGATCCAGTTTATAGTATTACACGTCGATTGCTGGGGGTTTGAACTTAGGAGAGCCCGTGGGGGTGTACTCCAAGCGGCAGTAGTAATCTTCGTCGCCCACTTGGGCAAGTTCCGTATACTCCTTGAAAGTGTGAACAACGCATTTGTCTATCACAGTTTCAAGTTTCTGCATGTCAAAGTGATCTGAAAGTAGTACCTCTTTACTACCGTAAAAGGGTTGGCGCCCACCCTGACATTCTTCGGGCCTGTAGTACCACCTTATTAAGAGCTTCACTCGATTTCGCGCGTACGTCATAATTTTTTCCACCCTAGCTACGTAAGGTGGGATTTCCGGATTTGGGGCTCGCATCAATACCGTATCTCCCGCTGCAAAACCACCATTAGGTTTTCAGGTTTAGTGGTATGATTTAACTTCAAGAGAGAATAGTCGTGTACCGTAACAACCGCTTACCTTTGATTATTTTGTTGTCTTTTCGAATTGGGCAGCATTTCAAAGTTTTACTCCTCTGGCCGACCATCCTGGCTATGATGGAAACACTAGGAAATACAGGTTTTCTGTTTCTGCGGGTATAGTTTTCTACTTTCTTCACAAATTGCTCAGTGCGACGTCCGATATCAAACCCTTAGATCTCGAGGATTTGCTTCCAGGGCGTTTTATACCACAGGGTATCATATCTTCATTATTTCTGTCCCCGGCGTTCTTCGCACATATTTTTTAATTTATTTTGATTATATAATATAATTTGGGCAAGTATTAAATATTTAATAATAATTATATTTATTAACATTTCACAGGATATAATATTAAATATAATAATTAAAATATATTATAATACATCTGGCACAAGAGACATGGTTAAATATTTAATTAAAAAATATGTATATATATATAAACCATTCAATAATATATATATATATATATTATATATATACCATATATATATTATGATTATAATTTTTTTACTAAAATTAAATTTAGAAGTAAAACAAGGAGTCAATTTTTTTGGGATTGTTCATATATATGAATATAACTATAAATAATTTTAATAATTAATCGTATATTAATAAATTACAAAATTAGATTATATACATCTGGCCACAAGAGAATTTGGTTAAATATCAATTAAAAAATAAATAAAATAAATAAATTATATATATATATATTAAGTACTATATATATAATTTTTTTTACTAAATTTAAATTTTAGAGTATAAACAGATGGGCAATTTTTTTGCGGGAATTGTTTCATATATCTGAATTTTGGTATTTAATATTGGGGACTCATATTAATGTGATTTATATGTGATTTTGACAATTTAAATATTAACCAAAATTTCTTGGTAGAAATTATATAAGAGAAATTTTTGGCGCATTTCAAACCAACAAGTTAAATATTCATATGACTTGTTTTTTAAATCACAAATTATATTTGTAAATTGGTGTTAATTTTAGGCAAATTTGATATCTTAAATGTTTTTTGGATGCTAACTCTACAAATGGATGTGATTTACAATTAATCATATGGGGTTGATCCCTAGGTGATTTTGATGGCTCAATATTACTTTGAAATGTGGTTTCTTAACTCACAAACTGATTCCCAAATTAAGCACACTATTCAATAAAATAATAATATTAATAAAAAATTTCTAGTAAAATTTATACTATTTAATCAAAGCATCATTAAGAACACAATATTTAACATGTATAAGAATATTATTCAAAAATATGATGATTAAGAACACATGTTTATTTGTAAGAGGTCACATAGGTTCAATCTATAAAGGTAAACATGTGGACATTTAAAGTAGTATCAATGGATTCTCATACACCAATTCAGTGTCTATCTTAGCAGTGATCTTTAAATTAGATGATTATTATAACATTAAGAGAAGGAATATAAGAAACTTATTATGAGCTTGAAAAAAATCGTAAGTCATACCTTTAGGTATGGAGTTAAAAAAGGATTCTCTTTGAGACTCTCGTCACCCCTGTTATATTATATGGATGTGAGTTTGAGGTTGCAATATATCCAGAGAATCATGCAGAAAGATTGAGCTGATCCAAAAGCAATTTATAAATTACGACCTCGAGATTAAAGGAAATACTCCCTGCCATATCCTATTGATTAAAGCTAGCCTGTCCCCCATTAAAATCATGTCTATCCTTAGGTGTCTAATGTATAGGAAGAAGCTTTACAACATGGAAGCCAAGAGGTTCCCTAAAATTGCTTCTAACTTTAGCCAAAACCCTACCTTTGGCTGAAGCCAGGATGGCATAAGGATACCTAGTCTTGAATCGAACATTAGGGGATAAAATAAGAGATAATCTTGGAAAATAAGGATAAAACTAAAAATTCTATTACTTCCAAATTTAAGGATAAGTTGTGGGATGATAAGAAGTTAGAAGGAAAAAGGAAGAGGTATTATAAGGAGGTAATGAACCATAATCTTGCTAACCAAAATTATCTTTTTGTCTTAACCAATGCTAAGAAGAAAATGGACATTGCCAAGATAAGAACTAATTCTCATGAGCTTCAGAGTGAAACTAGGTGTCAGTCAATTCCCAAAACACCTTGGGATGAAAGAGTATGTTAGCTTTTCCTTACTAAGAAGGTTGAAATCTGGCATTGGTATATTCCCAAAATACCTTGGGACGAAAGAAACTGACTTCTCTACAACACTAAGAGAGTTGAAGATGAAAAGAAGTTTCTCGTGGATTGCCTAACCCTTACTCAAATCGATTCTCATTTTCAAAACATTTTCCACACTAACAACCTTCTTGACTTGTTAAGTCAACAAAACTACTCTCTCTTCTTTTTTATCATAGAAATAAATATTAAAATGTCTCAATTAATCACTTACTTTTTAAAGGTTTTATAGACCATATTGGTCTTACTGGATGTTAATCATCATCATCATCATCATCGATCACATTCTCAAATCCATTAATATATAAAAAATAAAATAAAATAAAATAATAAAAATAATGTTATAAAAAAATGACCCATAGTATTCATGTGGAATATAGCTTATTTAGAGGTGGAGGGAGTAAGGGATTAAACTAGAGGGATCAAATTTCTTGAGATGCAAACCTCTTTTATAGTGAAAAGAGATTTGATACCTCTAGGTGCTTGGTAGATTTAGAGTTAAGATGGATCTAGGTTGTTTTAATTTCTCCTTTTAAATAAGATATATTCTACATGAATACCATGAGTTCTCAATACCGTGGGTCATTTTTTAATAGAGTTATTTTTATTTTATTTTATTTTGATGGAGTTAAAATGTTTACATTACATCACATTACGTTAATCTTTTATTTATTTTTATTTTTATGTAATATGACTTAGTTAAATTGTTAAACATTACATTACAACATCTCTACCATGAGTTCCATGAGTTTTCAATACCATGAGTTCTCAATACCATGGGTCATTTTTTGATAGAGTTATTTTTATTTTATTTTATTTTATTTTGATGGAGTTAAAATGTTTACATTACATTACATTACGCTAATATTTTATTTATTTTTATTTTAATGTAATATGAATTAGTTAAATTGTTAAACATTACATTACAACATCTCTACCATACTAGGCTCCAGAGTGCCTCTGGAGCAATAATAATGATGATGGTGATGAAGATTAATGCTCACTAAGACCAATATAGTAATAATCATTATCATCACCATTATTAATATTCCGCTAAGAGATGATCTTCACCCTAGTATGGTAGAGATGTTGTAATGTTTAACATTGTGACTCGGGTAAAAATAAAAATAAAAAAATAACATGACATAAAAATTAATAATATAGTTATCAATAAAACATTTTGACTCAAAAAATTTGCATAAAACTCAAAATAAAAATAAAATAAAAAACACAAAATTAATTTGTATAATTATAATTAGTAATTAAACTAGCCTAGATCCATCTTAACTCTCGATTTACCAAGCACCACTTCGGATCTACCAAGCTCCTAAAGGGATCAAATGTCTTGAGATGCAAACCTCATCTAGAGTTAAAAGATATTTGGTCCCTCTTAGCGCTTGGTAGAGCATGAGTTAAGATGGATCTAGATTGGTATATTATAAACATAAAGCTAAAATGATGATGATGATTATTGTTATTATTATTATAAGCATAAAGCTACTTGTTATGAAGCATGCTTATTTAATGTTTATTTTAATTTAGTTTTTAAGATAAAAATAAGGATTTACTATTTTATGTATTCCTACATTAACTAATCCCCTATTGTCATGGAAAACATTTATAAAGTTTTTATAAATGACGAAGTTTTTCTATAAAAAATTAAGTTTCCAATTAATCAACTAGTAAAGGGAAAGTGAAGGAGATAAGGACATTTAAGGCTACCACCCAAAAATCTTAAAATTGAAGTGCTTATCCCCATCCTTCACTTACGCAAATTCTTCTTCTTAGCATCAAGCTTCCAAAAACCCTAGAGCCAAAGCCTCATTTTATGGGGATAAAAGAAATTGCTCCAATTATGAGACCATTATATAATTAGCCCCATTTTAGCCAACTTATATGGAAGCATTTTGGAAAAAGGATTAGCATATGGCTAAAAATCCATGGAAAAAGATCTAAAGGTGACACCTGGTTCTGAGGCTATCAAATAACTATGAACCACCTTGTTGTGCTTAGGATCTCCTTTGTTGTTTCGTTGATTTAGAAGACTTTTGACATAGTGCCTAGGAATAACATTTGGAAAAGTTTAGAAGACCTAGAAGTTCCTTTCAAGTTGAGGATTATCACAATAAGGTTGTATAAGAATGTTATTTCTAGGATTAGGAATAGTGAGATCTCATCGGAAGAAATTAATTGTAATATAGGAAACAAACAATGTTTTCCCTTCTCCCGTAGCCGTTTTGGCATTCACATTGACATGTTAGAAAATTGTTTGGAAGATACAAGGTTTGTTAGCTCAACTCTTGTTAGTATAGTCTCCATCCTTCTTCTTTGTGGAAATGATATTGTTTTCATGGCAATGAGTCCCTATGACTTAGGTAAGAAATTATGAATTGTCAAGTACTTCTACTCTAATATGGGGTGTGTGAGTGAATATTGACAACTGAATGCTATGATAATTAAATCCATAATATTACCTATGATATGTCGTATATGAAAATAGATTGGAGGAAGTGAATTTATACAAGTATTTTGAAATAAATATTCATTAGAAGCTAGAGTGGAACTATAACATTAAGAAAAGGATAAACGTAGGGGGTATGCTTATTATGTGCTTGAAAATATTCATAAAATAGCATAGCTTTAGCTATAGAAAATAAAAAATTTCATACTTAAGACTATCATCACTAATATTATCTTATATGGATGCGAAATTTGGGGATGTTGTATCTCTAAAGAATCATGAAGAAAAATGAAGTAGATTCAAAAGAATTTTATATCTTATAATCTCAACATTAAATGCAATATGTCCTATCCTATATTCCTCATAAGAAAAATCCATCCCCCAATTAGAACAGGACAATGGTTAGATACTTAGTGTGCAAGAACAAGATAAACAACATAGATAACAAGAAACTCCTTTACTCAAACTCCAATCAAAACCATAAGTGATAAAAGCAGGGATAACATAAAGATATCAAGTTTTCTCTAAATTATTGGAGAATATAGGGAGATGTCATTATCTAGAATATCATTCATATTCAAAATATGTAATTACATCTAAATTTAAGGAGAATATGTGGTGTTATAAATAACTATAAGATAAAAGAAAATTAAGACATGAAATGGAGATAATGATCCCTAATCTAAAAGATTAAAATACATCTCATTTTTTATTCTTGCAAAGAAAAAAATTCAACTCTTCTAAAATATAAACAGATAGTTATAAGCTGCATAGTGAAACTGGGTTTTGGACAATTCTCAAAATACCATGGAGTAAGAAAAATTTCCATCTTTGTGACACTTAGAGGATTGATTATGAAAAGCAATTTTCTTATAGTACCCTAATACCCAAATTAGATCACAATTCTAAAACCTTTATCACGATTCCAGTCTTCTTAACATTATAAAGTCACAAGGACTAAGATAATCTTGGCAAACTCTTACATTTTTTCAAGCACATAGACACAAAAATATAATATCTTTTCAACATTTTATAAATTTAAGAAATCTCCCTGATGGGGGTGGGAGGCTAGGTGTTGAACGTGATAGGGGGCATGACCACCACCCCACCAACTATGCATGTCATTAAGATGGGGGTGGCATGACCTATCCCCCCTCTAGCATGAGGCATGTGAAGTAACTTCATTGTTTTCATTTAGTGGTGCACCTTGGATTTTAATTATATTTGGTATGTGATGTGTGGTAGGCATATAAAGTCTAAGAGTGATAATTTCCTAGAGTAGGTGGGATTAGTTGTCCCATGCAGGAGCTAGAAAATGGAGGATTATCATGTCTTCTAGAAAAAGCTTAGGTAATGGAATTAGATGTTTCTATACTTGAATTGATAGAATGAATATGGTGCAATGGATGGGAATCGTGGTGGTTATCAATACTTTATTTTCTGCCCTAGTCTAGGAGGTGTTGGCTATGATGGGGGTGGAAAAATGTTATGAAAACAACTCACAAAATAGAAGAAGGGATAGATCAACAACTTCAAAATTAGACTCTTCGAGGGGGCAACCTCCTTTACATTACACAAATGAAAATTTCTTCCATTTAAAATGGGAAAACCTCCTTTCTATATATAGGAATCTAAGGGGTCACAATATAATCAAAGCTGACATGACAATAATAAT
>APFE030052343.1:0-11129 GCA_000404065.3 Pinus taeda | reverse complement strand
TTGATGCTCTATGTAGAATAATTCAAATGAACGACTTGACAACTATATCTTCTTATAAAATAAACATAATAGAAAGGGTCAAACGTGTTGGACAACAAGATGAAAGTTATTAGCAAGTTAATGAAAAATTGTTACAAGATGTCGAGGATTAGGAATATCACCTCACTAATGATAGCATAATTAGATTTAAAAGCATAATGTATGTCCCAACTAGTGATGGATTAAAAAGGAAAATAATGAATGAGTTTCATGTTAATCCTTAATAATTCCATCTAGGGTATTGAAAGACCCTTGTAACCATTAAAAGGTACAATTACTATCAAATTTGAGGAAGTGGTTGATTTTGTTTCAAAATTCATATAATTCCAATAACTAAAAGTCTATTGTAAGAATCAAGCATGTTTGTTTTAGCCGATTCCAATTCTAGAATGGAAATGTGAGGTAATTTCTATGGTTTTCATTATAGAAAAATGATGCAATCATGGTACTGATTGATAAGCTGAGGAAGGTAGCTCATTTAGTGGTAGAAAATTCCACTAATTCTGCTAATGAAGTGGCACAAATATTCAAAAAGGAGATTATGAGGCTACATGGTATCCCCATGAAAATTATTTTAGATAAATATGCTAAGTTCACTTCATGGTTTAGGAAGGAATTATTTAAAGGTTTGGCGAGAACATTAGCATTCAAAATTGCATACTATCGACAGAAAAATGGGAAAACAAAGAGGAAAAATAGGATCCTTGAGGATATGTTGAGGATGTATGTGATGTGTTAGTCCAAAAAGTGGGAGTACTACCTTCCATTTATGGAGTGTACAGACAAATGGATACCATGAATCCATAAAGATGAGTCATTTGAGGCAGTGTATGGGAGGAGTTGCAATACTCCTATCATATAGAAGGATCTAGTAAAAAAAGTGCATATTGGGTCAGATATGCTCAAGGAAATGAAGCAACAAATCCAGTTTATAATGTAGAATCTAAGGGTGGCATAGGATAGACAAAGCATATATTCATATCTAAATAGGGTGTTAGGTTTTTTTTATATTCTTTCCATGAATTTTTGCATGCACACAGGGTCTGGGGCAGCAACAACGACTTGTGTTCATCGCATTGGTTACAAGAGGGGAGTCACATGGGAGGTGAAATTCCCCCTTGTTGGGGGGTTTAGAGGGGGGTGATAGCCCCTATGTACAGGATCTAGAGCAGTGCCAAAAGAAATTTGTTTCCTATATATATGCAGACCCAAGGATGGGGGGATCCAAAGATGCTAGGTAGACCTACCCATGGTTTTGTGCACTATTTTTTCACATGATTTTGGGCGTGATGGTCTTTTTCCCATGGTATTTTGTAGATCCCGTCAATGGAACTACAATTATGTTCTAATCCAGGGTTAATAGATTGGGGTTTATGAATTCTTCAACATTTATATATTTTTATTATAACGTTGAAAGGAATATAATGAAAAATCAATTTGATAGTCCCATTTTTTATATCCAGGGAAAAATCTCTTTGTATATTTATTTTATGTTCTCCACATTGTTTAATTTTGTTGTTTTAAGAATTCGTTTGTAGGTAATTTCTATACAAGGTTAAAACATACATTTTGTATCACAGTTGTTTCAGATTCAAGGGGATGCCTTTATTGTTGAGGGGTTTTTCTCGAGGCTCTTGTAGAACATGTTCAGTGGAATATATGTGATATCAATTGTTGCGCTGAAAGAAGATGCTGAGAAGTGGAAAGATAGATATCGAGAAATCTAATGATCATGTTTTTGAGTTGTGGAAGCTCAAGATGGAGGATTTGAAAGGGGATAAAGGTTGGTGGATCATAGTAGATCCGATTACTAAACCAACGAAAATTTTAGTAGAATATTGAGTGAAGTTGGATCGGAAGGAAAAAAGGATAATATTGTTATCTATCTTAGATTCAATATTCTTTAATGTGTCTAGGGAAGAAACGCCAAGGGATTTGTTGTTCAAGTTAGGTAATTTGTACTAATTTAAGTCTCTGGTAAACAAATTATTCCTACAAAAAATGTTGTATAACCTGAGGATGAAGGACAGAGACTCAGTCATAGAACATCACAACACCTTAAAGTCGTGGTAAGCTAGCATTTATCTATTGATATAAAAATTTCAGATGAAGATAAGTGCATCAGTTTGTTGTGATCTCTACCACATTCATTGAATAGTCGTGTTGTTGTTCTAGGTAGCAATATAGCTACCTTGAATTTTTATAAAATAGTCTCATCCTTGTTGTCGGAGGAGATGAGACAAAAAAATATGGAGGGCAAAAATGGACATTCCTTGTCTATACAAGCATGGTTCTAGAAAATAAACAAAAATAAGCCCTCAAGTGGGAGATCTAAATATAGACACATATCTAATTCTCTATATAAGCATGTAAAGGTTTTTTGGAAATGTGGAAAGGAAGAAAACTATAAAAAGGAATATTTATCTAAAGGTCCTATGAAAGGAAAGGGATCTGATGATGCTTCTTCTCTAGAGGAGAAAACCACCACAGATGAAGATGGAAATGTGTACTTGGATTCTTCTGCAGGTACACATGTAGATCATGAGGCATGGTTGATTGACTTTGGTGCATCATTTAACTTCACTCCCAATATAGAGTGGTTCTGTGAGTATGAGAAATTTGATGGTGGTGGCGCCTTCTTAGGGGTTGATAGGAAGGCCAGAATCATTGGACACAGAAAATTCAAGTTGAAGTTGCAAGGTGGAAGGATTCAAACACATCCTAGTGTTTTTCATATTCCTGCATTGGTGAGATATATGATTTTTGTAAGCAAGACGCATTATGTAGCTTTAAAAACAGTTTTCTAGAAATATACTTACAAGATGGTTTGGGGATCATTGGTATTGATGTGGGGAGTTCACATTGGAACTCTGTATAAGAATTTTGGTAGAAACATTATTGATGGGTGTAATAGTTCTGTGGTTCATGAATGTGGGGAAAAAACTCTATTGGTCTCTCGAGAAAATGCCATGTTATGTAATCAAAGGTTCGGACATATTGGAGAGCAGGGCCTTTGAATACTACATGGTAATGGTAAGGTAGAAGGTATGTCTAATTTGTCTCTGGATTTTGATTTACGGGAACATTGTGTGTATGGGAAGCATAATGCGGTGAGTTTTCCCTCTGCTTCTAAGAGGGCTAGAGTGATATTAGAGCTTTTCCAAAGTGATGTATTTGGACGTATGTCAATTTCATCACTGGGAAAGTATGTATACTATGTCTCATTTATAGATGACTTATCAAGGAATATATGGATACATTTCCTCGGGAACAAATATGAAGTCTTTGATAGGTTTAAATAATTTAAGGCTTTGGTGGAAAATTAAATAGAGAAGAAGATCCAGGTGTTGAGGAGAGATAATGGTGGAGGGTTCTGCAAGAAAGAATTTGAAGATCCATAAGAAGTGAACTATAGCATGATGAAAGACTACTCCATAAACACCTTAGAAAAATGGAGTTCTAGAAAGAATGAATAGGAAGTTGATGGAAACAAGAAGAAACATGCTTAATGGCACCAGGTTAGGATACGAATTTTGGGCAGTGATAATAGAGACTACACGTTACCTAGTTAATAGATCACCTTCATCACCATTGGAGGATAATACTCGACATGACGTATGGACTGGTAATGAGCCCTTTATTTAACATTTGAGGGTATTTGGCTATGATGCATATGTACATGTTCCAAATCAGAAAATAACCAAGTGGGATAGTAAATCTGAAAGGTGCGTCTTTATTGGGTATAAGGATGGTTTAAAAGGTTATACAATTTGGAACCTGGAAACATGGAAGGTTGTGTACAACTAGGATGTGGCATTTAGAGAGCTGAAATATGTTGTTAAACATGAATTCCAACCAGAGGAACCTCAAAATATAGGGTTTGAGCTAAAGGAGGAAGAATCAAACTCTACAACACAACAAGAATTAGAAGAAGAAGATTCCCATGTTTGAGAAGATCAGTTTGAGAGAGAAGGAAGCCATAAATTTATAGTCTATCTACTTTCTATTCAACATTTTCTCTATCTCTTACTGATGATGATCCTAGAATTGTCAAGGAGGTAGTAGATTCAGATGATGGAAAAATTTGGAAGGAGGGAATGGTTGATGAAGTGGCATCTTTGGAAAAAAATGAGGCTTGGGATCTGGTGGAGTTGCTGGTTCAAAAACCCATTTGAGGTAACTAGGTGTTCAAGAAGAAGATTAAGGAAAAAGGAAAGATGGAGAAATACAAAGCTTGGTTGCTAGAAAAAGGTTATTCCCAGGTGTGAGGAAATGATTTTGGTGATATTTTTTCTCCTATTGCCAAGTTAGCTTCCATTAGATTACTTTTATATTTTGTTTTTTCTTTTGATTTTTAGGGAGAATAGATGGATTTGAAGACAATATTTCTTCATGGGGATCTAGAAGAAGAGATATACATCAAGCAACATGAAGGCTTTGTTGTGAAGGGTAAGAAAGAATTGGTATGCAGGTTTCATGCCTCGAGGTTGGTCAAATTGTAGGACACTTAAACCAGGCCCATAGCCCAACTTTGACCAAAAATATGGCTGGCTCATTTTCCCTCATATGAGCTCAGATTGACAAATCTTTCACATTGTTGTGATGAGGACGACAAGATCTACGCTTTGGGCTTGGTTTGAGCTTCCATAAGCCTTCTTTGTCCAACATGTGTCCCTGGAGCCATCTAGGTCAATCCTTCCCACTAAGGAGATTTTGGTCCTCCAAAGGCATGAAAAATATTATGCAACTTCTCTGTACCTTATCTGCATCACAAGCACCCTCAAAAAGGTCATGCTTCCATCTCCTTCTCCTTTGTTCTTCAGAGCATTAAGCAATGAGCTCACACCTGCAATCTCTGCAACCTATCGTACATTGTTTTTGAAAATTACATGCTTGAGTTTCATGACCAATTAATGACCCAAGAATCCCATACTTTCCACTATTTTATAACACATACTTGGTGGTTAAGTTTACATCAAAATGGAGACAATACCCCAACTACAAAAACAAGGTACATATCATTGTTGCTTCAACAAATTATTGAAAACACGTCATCACTACATCACATGATTTACAAAAATAAGGCCAAACACTTTTGTTTCCTTGACAAGTGCTGGAAACACAACATCACTTTCATAGTTTATCATGCAACTCAAAACAAGACCAGACATCATTGTTGCTTAACAAGTGATGGAAAACATATCATCACTTTTACATTTTAAAATGCAACAAATGATTACAAAATCACTACCATGACAATCTAAGATATCTAGAAACCATTTTTCACTTATCCCTATGAATGGCTCATCCCCCTATGGTGGTTTTGCTTGTCGAACAATTGTTTCACCTCGTTCATACACCGAAACTTTGTCTTTAAGGTGTTGCTTTGGATGGAGACTCCAACATGTGGCCCTCGAATGACCACCTCTGTTGCAATGATTGCAATAGATTTTCTTCCTCCAGATCTACTTAGCATGTTTCTTTACCTTTTCTTGAGATGGTCTTTCATGCCTCCTCATTTTGGTTGTTGTTATTCTTTTCCAATGCTTAGAAAATTTATGGTTATGTAATCCACAAAAGGTCTAGACATCATAAAAAATGATACCATTAACAAAGGTCTAAAATGGGTAAGTGATTCTTTGGATTAGTTAAGAGACAAAGGGAAATATAGAATTTAGTGGGTATCAGATTATAGTGAAGAGACCCCTTTGAAAGCCCAAGCTAAAGTTCTAAAAAATATTCTAGAAAAGAGGAAAATTAAATTCAACCTCGAATGATATACTAAGATGGGGTATAAAAAATGAGGGCGTCTTTAAACTTAAGGAAGAAAAAAGAATAGTCACTGGACTTGACCATCCAAACCCTCACAAGACTTGGAAAGACATTTGCAGCAACCCACACTGGATGAAGATCAAACTGTTGATGTGGCTAGTTCAGCATAAAATGATTCTGACTTGGGAAAATCTTAGAAAAAGAGGTTTTTTCCGTCATTGAAAATGCCAGTTATGTGATATGCAGGAGGAAACCATTGGTCACCTTCTCAACCTATGCTCATTCACCTCCTCCATATGGAATTATGTAGCCTCTATCTTCAAACAAACAGTGAGGAGTGAAAATGACATCAATGTTACTTTAAAGAATTGGAGGAAAGATTTCTCGAATAGTGAGACAGTTAATTTTGCCTAGACTCTAACTGTAGGATTTTTTATCTATGATGTTTGGAAATAATGTTACAACAGGATATTCAAAGCTAAATTTGGTTCAACCGAAAGCATGATGGCTCAGATCCTGAAACAGCTAAAATAAATAGCTAATGCCCTTTTGAAAAAACCTCCTAAGAAATCCCTTGGTTAAAGGGATGCTCACATTCTTGACCATTTGGGACTCCAGTCATATGTCCCTGTAGGGAGGGAAAGGATTTCAGGCAACCCCCTCCCCACGGCTTCCTAAAATTCAACATAGAGGGAGCGTCAAAAGGAAACCATGGAGTTGCTGGTTACAGAGGAGTCATAAGATATGAAGAGGGAAATATCAAAGTCATCTTTCATAGTCATTTGGGGAGGGAAACCAACAATATGGCTGAAATCATGGCCATTGAGCAAGGCTTAGAAATCCTGATGGAATACAATTTACATAACACAATCATAGAGGCAGACTCAAAATTAACGATTAATTCAGTCAAAAGGATAAGCACTCGCACAAGACCAAACAAAGTTTCAAACCACTGGAGGCTTTCACAAGTACATCATAGAATTTAGTCTCAGCTCAGAACACTTAGAACTCTAAGCTTTGTTCATGTGCACAGAGATGACAATAGAGTGGCGGACCGGCTCGCCAATGAAGAGGTGATATGTATAGGAGAAAACAAGTGTTGCTCGTGGGAGTTGGTTTAGGTTGGACAACTGTGTGAAGACTACAACACTCTGGCTTGCACAGACAGGGAGCATTATGAGTATTTGAAGGGGAAACAACCTATAGGACACTAAGATGATGGATGTTAAGGGTTTAACTAATAGGCGGCCTGAGATTTGGTACATTTGGGTCTCACAGAGGAATGGTAGGCAGAGGAGAAAGAGCGTGAAACTAGAAAGTGGCTCCAAAAGCTTCGATACAGAACATAGTAGTTTTGTAATAGTTACCATGGTTATCGGACCTCTGCTTTACTAGAATTTGTTTCTCAGAAAATCTTATGATGCCACAAATAGTGTAACACGTGGCTCAAGGAAGAGAGAGAATACTGCCTTCATCGAGAGGGTATTCCTCACCCTTCTCCCTGGCTCAATATCCTTCACAGTTGTTCGATCTTGTGGCACTAGATCTAGGGCTGATGTTTCTCGTGCTTTTTAGTGCTACGGTGATGGTTTTGCTATTATTTCCATGGTTATCGGGCATTTGAATTACCACGGGTGGTTTTTTAGAAAAGCCACCGATGGCACTAACTCTCTAACACGTGGCTCCAGGAAGAGTGAGAATACTACCATCATCGGCCGAGTACTCCTCGCGCATATTTCGAGCCTGATATCATTCACAACCATTGGATCTTGTGGAAGTAGATCTACAACTAAGGTTTGTCCTGCTTGTTAGGGGGTTCGGAATATCTACCTAGCATAACTGATTTATTTTCCCCACGATCTCTATTTCACCATTGGGTCCACTCTTTGGCTTTGCTAGTTGTACAGTTTTATGGGCCCTTGGCCTGGTTCTCGAGCATTTGTCTCAAATCCCCAACATAGGGCATATGTTAACTCTTTGACATGATGTATTTTATGTAACCAATTTTTAGCTTCATATGAATAGAAGGTTCGATTCTTGCTTGAGGAAAAAAAAAACATTTTCATGGAGATGAAATTTATATATATATATATTAATATATATATATATATATATAATTTTAATATTATTGTATATTGTATGTTTTTCTAATCACAATATTTTATCCATTCATTTATAGAATGTATATTTATATATTTTGGCAGCACCATTTATAGATTGTTATGTTTTGAAATATATTCTAATAAGTTCATGATGTTTATTAATTATTTTATATTTTCAATTTATAGCTATTTTTATTAGAGTGTAAGTTTTTTAATCTTTCGGTCTTTTATTTTATTTTTATCCTTGAAAAACATTTAAGATAGAAGGCATGAATTGCAATCTTCGACAACAGGGTATAAAAATGTCAAATTGGAATTAGAAGAAAATAAAATGACAATACTAAAGTATAAGAGATATGCATTGGGTAATGATGGTTTATTACAATTTCACAAAAAAAATTATATACCATCAGATGGAAAACCACGTAAACTAATTACGAGTGAAGATATGTTTTGATGAGTGAAGCTAACATCAAAGCTTAACTAGTTGGTTGTTCGCCATCTTAAGTCATTGAAAATAGCATAGAAATAGATTAATTTCTATCAAAGATGAGAGAATATTATAGAGAACTACTAATGAAGAAATGCAACATTTGATTACAGTTTCTATAGGGTTGTTTGTGACAAAGACATGTAGTTAAAAAAAGTACTTGTTAATAGTAATAATCAACCAAAACCTTTGTGAATTGATTTAGGATTAACATATCTCTAATATTTTAGGTAATAAATAATTCATATCTTGACATTGCACATATTTATTTGAGTTACTAGAGTCATTTTAAAAATGAACTTGTTGTAGGTCATTGTATAAGAGGCTTGTAGAACTCGAAGTACTTGAATGAATAAAAAGTGTTTTTCAACTCAATTGAGTTAAATAAATAAATAGTGTTTTTTTTATGCGTTATGGATGAATGATGTTTGACGAGGCCAAATGTTGTGAAGGTCAATGTTACACTTAGTACTTAAGGTCTTTCAATTGAATTTGAAGCTTTTAAATAGTCATCTATTTCCTTTAAGTTTTAATATTTTCTTGCATATTTGTATATTTCTCCTTCACCTACAATATTAATCAATTATATGTGTTTAATCCAATTATATTTATATTTTTTCTTTTTATGCATCCATATATCTAATATTTTTTTTCCAAAACATTATTTATAAGTATCATGTTAATTATTTACTTTATATTAACTAATATCTATTATATGGTTGAAATTCAAAATGTTAAGAAGAGTTGACTTTCATAATTAAGGGGAACCCATTCAACCTTACAATGCTCAAAATTCACTTCTTGATATAGTCTAGAAAACATATTGACTATATATCTTAAAGGGAGTTTCACGATTGATACTAGTTGATACTAGTTGATCTTTCCCCGTTTTCAATTTTCATTTCTCAAGGTCACAAAGCCACTCTATAATAACTAATTTTTAATCCTTGTTATTTTTTTTAGGCCATTATCATGGAATTCATCTAATTTTTTTTCTTTCAA
The DNA here is from genome assembly GCA_000404065.3 of Pinus taeda. Taxonomy (NCBI): domain Eukaryota; kingdom Viridiplantae; phylum Streptophyta; class Pinopsida; order Pinales; family Pinaceae; genus Pinus; species Pinus taeda. The sequence goes on along the minus strand of APFE030052343.1, from coordinate 1,724 downwards.
AAGGATTTTAAGAGGACTTAACTTATATATAAAACTAAGGATTTTATGCTTCTAGGAGGAAACCATATTTTGGTTATGATCATAAATGGAATAGATTAGTGCATGAGCATCCATCAAAATCCAACTAATCATTTTGTAATAAGGAAAAATGTTGGGTGTGGCCTCAATTTTATGTGGCATAGTTTTCCCAATTGCTTCATAATCTAAAGAAGATTCATCATCTAAATTTTTTTATTTTAACCATTTTCTTTCTTCAAAGGAAGTAAAAAATTCTTCCCATGAGTGCTTGCGTGCATCTTGAGTCCTATAAGCTGAATATGAAAAGAGGGAAATATTTGAAGTGCTATCTTTAAATCTCGAGCTTCTCCTGATTTTGTTTTCAGCTTGATTTCTTGAGTTATATGTCTGGAGGTCTTGGTCATTCATTTTCTAACCATTTTGGAATAATCTGTAATAGACCTAAAAAATCAATAAGAGAAGGCATTTAACAAAAAAAAGGAATAATTTCAAATTATAAATCAAAAATAATATCAATACTAATGAAGATAATGTAGAGTTAATAAAATTTCACATGTGCTTTTGTAGGAAATTAGGTGTTCTTCACATAAAAACCTTTAGGAATTTTGACATAGAAAACTCAAATTTAAGTATTAAACAAGTTCTCGAAAGACACACTCGTGAATTTATAAAAATTCAAGAGAAATAGATAAAAAATTCTAACCGTACTAGCTCATTAATTTCGATTAGAACTTAGATGAAATCCAATCATTAAACTAGATGCAAAACAAAGAAATACTCAACTATTCATAAGTTAAACTTTTATGTGTATTTTAAAATTATGTTGAATATAGATATGTTTCTTTACCCAACATTTAGTATTTCATTAAAAGGGAAAAAAAAGTAATGAAGAAACACTTAAAAACCAACTGACTAGACTAGTCAGATGGTCAGAGAGGTCAGAGTTTAGGACAGTGAGCGTTCATGATAGTTAAGGGTCCGTGAAACATGAACACATCACTTCACAATATCGAAAACTATGAATACTCAGTATTTGGGGAAAATTTTAATAATATTTTGACTTACGACCAACAACCCTCACTTATTTATTGTTATATTTTATTTTTAATTTTTAATTATGCAATGATATACATGTATTTTTTTAGACAATAATTTTCCGAAAATTAAACAAAAACTAGAAAAAATTCAGGGCACCTCTAACACTTCGGCATAAATTTATTCGCTTCAAATTTTGTAATTAAGAATGAATTCTTGTTTCTAAACTCCTATATATTCCTCCATGTTTTCTATGAAATTTCTTCCTCCAAATCTCTTTTTTAACTTGCGAGATATGCTCTAGCTGAAATTCCACTTATTTTGATTACTCACACAACAAATTTTGACTTTTGAGAATAAAGATATGCCCCTGTGAATTTAAGCATCTCTCTCTCCTTACTCGACAGTTGCTACAAAGTTATATAAGTCAATTAAATTCCCAAACTAACTTTTTATCCCTTAACTCTAGGCCCAACCCAAACTGATTAGAAAAAACTCACGTATTCTAGAAACTTATCGACACTCATTGGTGTGTTCCATGTCAGAAATGTGGGCCTACCGCATTTCAATTTCCACATGGCACACTTCTAACTACGCCCCCGTGAGTTTCATTATACACTTACAACATCAAACACATTCATTAATGTGTGTGTGAGTATGTGTTTGTGTGT
>APFE030052338.1:5719-20347 GCA_000404065.3 Pinus taeda | reverse complement strand
CAAGATCCAGGCATCTTCATAGTCACTTCTAAGATGAGATGAAATTTGTAATGCTGGGGAGGAAGTAAAAACATATTCTGAACTATCTTCATCTTGGTCGTTTGCAAATTGTGCTGAAGGCTGCTGAAACTTGGGAATTTTATTAAGTGAAGTGCGACAATCTTCAGCATAATGGCCAACTTTGTTACATCTTCGACATACAAGTTGACTTAAGTCTCTTCCTCTTCCTGAAGATTGTCCTCTGCCTCTGCTTTGACTTCGATTTTGAGATCGTCCTCTTCCTTGATTAGTATATCCTTGTTCTTGAAAATTCCCTCTTCCTTGGTTGTTTCCTCTTCCTTGAAAATTATTTCTTCCTCCTCTGTTAAAATTGTTTCCTCTGTTTTGGCTTCATCCTCTATTTTGTGCTGCTTGATTTTGATTCCATCTGCCTCTTCCTCGAGAACTATCTGAAGATGATTTACTGGTGCTGGCCTCTGTGAGAAAAACATCTTCACCAACTTTCTTCTTCTTCCCAAAAGTTTTATCATGTTGACTTAACATTTCACAAAGTTCATCAAACTTTAGTTTTTCTAATTTCCCAGTTACTTGCAAAGTCTCTAAAAAATGCGTATAGGAAGAAGGAAGCCCAGCAATTACAATTGTGACCATAAAACTATCATCAATTGCGGGAAAACCAGCATTAATAATCTCTTGCTTGATATTCTTAAGTCTTGAGAGATATTCAAGAACATCACCACCTTCAGTTAATTTTTGTTGCAACAATTTTAATTGTAGATCAACCTTCTTTGATTCAGGCTGAGTATCAAAGAGGTCCTTAAAAGTTTTCAAGGCAGTCCATGCATCTGTGGCATTCTCTATATGTACATACATTTCATCATTCACAGACGATTTTATAAGAGCTAAGGCTTTAGCATTCTTGATTTCCCATTTGGCCAGTGCATCTGCATCTGTGGGTTTATTCGGCTTTACATCTCCATCACATATTCCTTGCCATAATTCATTGTAAATAAGTGTGCTTTCAATAAGACGATGCCACGTTTTATAAGATTTGGTGCCTTATAGTTTGTCGGAATCAGAAAATAAGTTAATCAACTTAGACATTTTTAGCGATAAAGAGACGCACCAAGAAGCAGAACAGAAAGGAGAAGATAGTCAACACAACACACCATGCAAAAAACACGATCTATCAGGGCTTGGCCTTGACCCTCGAATAGTCGTCAAAAGAGGAGAATATTGACTGAGCTTTTCACTTGGCTCTAGTCAATTTCTCAAATTTTTACAGGGCAACTTTCAAAATTTGACTTTTTACAATGGTGCTTTGCACAATCTGGTAAATTTTTTTTTACCTCCCCTCAAAGTAAAATTACTTTAAGTTACAAATATAATGATCCCAATTAAAAAAAGCTTCTCCAATTTACAAAATCTCCTTATTACTCCAAAAAAAATTACAAAGCATCACCCTTATTACTCCAATTACATAAAATGATTATACCACATCTCACCCACTTACAAATTACAAACTATATATTACAAAACCTTATCTCTCCAAATTACAAACTAAAAAAAAACTTTATGATTCACCTTTATTTCCCATTAAAAAACTTTATTATTCACCTTATCCCTCCATTAACATTACTCCCTTTTCTTTTTAAAACTCTCAAACAAATGAACTTCACGTGAATTTCAAACCTATGAATAAATATATTTTGAAAGCATATATCATGCTTTTTTAAAAAAAAAGCACATCCTTTCACCATTTTAAATTAACTTACGTTGGCTTGTAAAAAAACACGCTGGTTTGCTTACGCTGGCTTGAAAAAAAACGCGCTGGTTTGTTATGAAACTTTGGATTCTGACTTGGACTCCGCTGCAGTAGGCACACACAATGACAGGCGTGCTACAGAATGACTGGCGTGCTACATTTGGTGAATCCGCTTCTGTTCCAGCGTACCTTCAAAAAACGACGCTTCTGTTCCAGCGTTTCCTCAAAAAAATCTTCGATTCAGGCCTGCTGGATTGTAACTTGTGGGCAGTTGGGCGTCCATAACTCCAAGCTATATCAAATTTGCTGCTTCCTCCTGCTTTATTTCCTGCAAAATGCCAGATAAAATCCGCCAGTTTCTGCACCCAAAGAGCAACCCAATCCACAATTCCGCCAGACAGGACAATGATTTGCCACAGAGTTTCTCATCAACAAGTGCGGTTTGACAGCCGAAGATATCACCAAACTACTTATCACTAATGCAAGAATATTTAAGAGGAAAACGTTCTAGAGTCATTTAATCAGGCCGAGAGTTTGGACATCAGGAAGGGATCAAGGATGTTTTCAATCGCTGTGCATGCTGTATTAAGAGCGGGGAAAGGAAAAATAGAACAAAGACAATAGTTTATGAGAAGTTCAGGTTTTTCTGAAAAGCAAATTTCGGATTTATTGAGGCAGCATCCATGGATTTTGGTGAGTTCAGAGGAAAAGCAGAGGCAACTGTTTTTAAAAAACAATGAATTTTAGATTTACAAAAATCTAAAATCAGTCATAATTTTTTTTTCTTTTAAACAAAACTGTACAATTTCCATACCAATGATTTGTTGGCCAACTGAATGGAGTTTTCCAGGACTTTGTTGAGCTGAAATCTCCTCAAATCCACTGCAACATTACTGGAGCTCTGATACCACAATAATGGCAGAAGTGTCCTCAGACACATAATTTTATTAACAAGAAAAAATAATTACATAATTGATTTGCAAGAGCTTACACCCGAACAACAAAACACTCTTGCAATGAGCTATTTATAAGCTCCATGTCCTAACTACCTCTAATTATGGATCACTTATTAAATAACAAGTGTCCATTTACAATAAATGCTATTCAAACCAACTAGCTAACTAATCTCCTATAATAGAGCCTAAGATACGACACATTTGGAGACAAAAATTGAGTCTTGCAGAGAAAAGTTTAAGACGGATTTGGGAATCTTTCCATGTTGAATATGGTTTGCTCCCATGTAATCTCTAAGTGTCAATCATCATTGCTTCCTTGTAATCCTTTTTTTGTCAATATGTCTGCATCTTTATTATAACATCTTTCAATATGTTGGATTGTGTATCTGTCCTAAGTTTTCCATAAAAAGCCAATTCTTTCCATCCATTCTTGTAGTCTGGGATTGTTGATTGTTGCTCTCCCCATGACTTGGTCGGTCATGATTTTTGAATCCCTGCATATGTGTAGCTTGGGGTTTCCAAGAAAGCTGTTGAACCATAGGAGACCCCAGAGAGTTACAACTTCAACTTTGGTATTGGTACCATTACCACATCTCCAATGCAACCTGTATATCAAATTAGCATTTATTGCAATCCAAAATCCACATGCACGTTTGTTTCCTTGTGCTACCCCATCAAAAAAACCCATAGGATAATAGAAATGTAAGTCATTTTTCACTTTGGATTTCTCTTTAGAGCATAATGATTGTTCATAATAAAAAGAAAGATTTGTTATTATTTTTTCAATGATTATAAAGAAACCATCCCTACTATTTTTAAATATATTTCTATTCCTCCATTTCCAGATTTCCCAGAAAAGAAAGAGAGGTATAATTCGCCATACAGGTTTTGGGAACTCCACCATTCCAAGGACTCTCTAATGCAAGGATGTTGAATATAGGGGAAACCTATGAGGGAATAAATTTTCTTCCAAACCCAAGTAGTAGGAGGGCAATGTAGAAAAATATGATCATTTTCTTCTGAATGGTTTTTTCATATGCGGCAAATGCCCGGCCCATGCCAATTTCTTTTTTGCAAGTTTTCCCAAACAAGATTCTTGTTATGGTAAACTAGCCAGCTAAAGATAATAACTTTGATTGGTGCTTTTGTTTTCCAGAAAGCATAAAGGGTATGATTCTCCTCTCTCCTCACAGTTCTTTTTGTTAATGTTTGGTAGGTGTCTTCTACCACTATGTTGTCAGATTGCATTTTCCCCGACCATATTATTTTTTCCTGGGTCCCTGATCTACAAATGCCCAATTGTTTCATAGATGTTGTGATATGATTCCATTTTTCTTTCCAAAAATCAGTTTGACCCAGATCATCTGCATTTTTCTAGACAAGTAGATTTCCTTGACAGCCTTTTATGACTTGGCCCCAGAAAAAGATACCACGGTCATTTAGGACCTGCAAGAAATAGTTTGATATGGATAGATTTGGATTAGCACCCAGAATTAGGTCAAAACCAATCAAGATATTATTCCCTGATTGGAATTTCCATGTCAGTAGTTGGATGAAACATGACTCAATTTTCAGGAAGCTTGACCATATTGCTGAACCTTGATTTTTTCACAATTGTTCCCAGGCGGTACCAATATATGAGCTCTTTGTTTTTTTATATCTATGTTGAATAACCTTACTCCAATTGCTTGCTCCAAATAATCCCCTCCAGAGTGATTTTATGAGTAAAGTCTCGCCAAACGCGATGAAGATCTAATATTCCCCATCCACCTATTTTTTTGGGAGAGTTATATTTGAAAGCTTTGTAAGATGGAATTTTTTCCTATTATTTGCACCCACCCAGATGAAGTTGGCCATAAGATGGTTTATGTCATTTAGGATGGAGGAAGGGAGGTGAAAGAGATGTGCCCAATATACCCTTAGTTGTGCTAGGACAATTTGTGTCAGAATAGCCTTTCCCCCTAAGGACAGACATCTGTATTCCCATCCAGCAATTCTTTTCTAGAATTTTTCTATGAGCCATTTCCAATTAGATATTCTATAACATGATGGTTTAAACCTATACCCTAGATATTTCAGACCATTTTTGCATAGGATTAGTTGTTATTCCAATTAAATCTTCTATATATGTTATAGTTCTCATGTCAGATTGGTTATAATAAAGAACAATTTTTTTTGTATTCATGCACATACTTGAAGCATTTGCAAATCTGCTGAAAATGTTAAAAATATAATACCAAGATAAGCAGCATAACATACCCATTATGAGGATATCGTCGAAAAAGAGGTTGTGCGTGATATCAATATTGTTGCCCAGCTTCAGTGGTTTGAAATGCCCCTCTGTCGCCGCTCTTTTGATATGCAGGCTTAGGCAATCCATTACCAGTATAAATAACAATGGAGATAATGAGCATCCCTGACAGAGGCCCCTTTCGGACCAGAAGAAACACATTGGAATACCGTCGATGATGATTGCATAATTTACATTTTCCACACATGTCATCATCCAGTTTATCCCTCTAGACTGTATCCCAATCTTGCTAAGAATTATTCTAAGAAAGCCCTAATCCAAACAGTCATAGGCTTTAAGAGGTCAACCTGCACAATGGTCGTATCCATTTTCTTTGTGTGAATAGAGTGCATACTTTCTTGAGAATTCGCCACCGCATCATGTATGATTCTCCCCGGAATGAAACCATGATGTTGAGGTGAAATGTATAGTGAGAATGTGTTGCGCAGTCTCCCCGCAATAGTCTTTGATATAATTATATATATAACATTGCACAATGAGATGGGTCTGAAATCTAAGAATTTTCCAGCAGATTTATTTTTCGGAATCAGATCTATATATGTTGAGGAGATTTTTTGATGAATATAGCCTATATTTCTTGATTCTTAGATCATACCCAGAAGATCCATATTGATAATGTCGAATAAGTGCGTAAACAGTTCGATTGTCCATCCATAAGGACTTTTATCACTTTTAAAGGATTTGAGAACCCCTAGCAGTTCTTCCTTAGAAATTTCCTTTGTAAATTCCTCATTTTTCTCCTAATCAAACATGTTAGAGTATGGATCTATACCCCAGATCATATCTTCCATAGAGACACCTTCATTCCTTCTATAAGCATTTTGGAAATGATTTACTGCAACATCACTTATTTCTTCTTGTGAATATATTGTTCTCCCTTCCGTGTCAGTTATTTTCCATATGGAGTTTTCATTCCCGTGGAAATTTGCGAATCTGTGGAAGAATTTGGTGTTTCAGTCTCCCTCATTTAACTAGAGAGCTCTGCTCTTTAATCTCCATGTTGCTTCTTCCGCGATTAGAATCTCCTTCTTTCTATGTTCCAGTTCTTGAATGTTGACTCGAATATGCTCTAGTAGGAAGTGTGCAAACATGGAATTCTAAAGATAATCCAACTGTCCTTGGATATTTACTGTTTCCTTTCTGTTGTCCCTTATTTTCTTTTTATGCCATATTTTGACTCATTCCTGGAGGGAATAGAGTTTTTCCAGTATACTATGCATAGGGGAGGCACCCGTGTTGTTTAAATTTTCCCAAGTGGTCTGAACCATCTTATTGAAGTCAAGATCTTGCAGTAAAGTTCTATTGAATTTAAAGGGGAGACCCGAACAGGGAGTTCTTTCTCTCCATTGTAGAGTGATGGGTCTATGATCAGATATGAAATTACTGATGGTATCTACTCTGACATCTCCCAGATGGTCCATTAGTTTCTCATGCACCAGGAACCAATCCAGCCTTTTCGCCACATATGTAGAGCCAGATCGGCCATTGTACCATGTCGAAGAGATTTTGAGGGGCCAAATATCAACAAAATTGTTCAAGATGATGGCATTTTGTATTTTCTCCGCCTGAGGATCGGGTTTCCCGTGACAACCCCAAGTTTCATCCAAACTTATTGTGCAGTTTAGATCCCATGCGAGAATGAGCATCTGAAGATACATTATGAAAAATGATATGAATCTGTCCCAAAATTTCCCTCTTTCTCTATATGGGGCATAGATATTTAAAATATGGATATAACCCAGCATGCCACAGATATTTCTCTCCAGTAGAATACCCACAAAGAATTTAAAATCTTTCATGATAATCCTTTTCGAATCCCATAAAGCCACTAGTCCCCCTAAGAGACCCATAGCAGTTGTTGCAGTTATATGCCATGTTGGGAACATTTTTTGGAAATACTCAATAGTATCAAGGACATTGTGCATCATTTCTTGTATGAGGACAATGAATGGGTGAAGAGATAACAAGAAGTTTTTTGAGGGCTAGATATATTGGGGTAGTCCCAGACCCCGAATATTAAGAGAGATGATGCACATCATCATAATTCTTTCTCAGGCGTCCGTGCTCTAAGGGCCCGTGAAGGGGATATGTCTGCTATGGGAATGTCAATAAGGAATCTGTCCATCGGAGATGAGAAAGGATTTTTACTGGGACGACCCCAAAAGTGGCGACTGCCATGGTTTTGTTTCCTGTGAACCATGATATTCCCCGCCGAGTTTGGACTGATATGGGGAGATGAGCTATCCACAAGCTTATGGATGGTGAGGGTATGAAGATCCAGAGTATTTCTTTGTAGCAGTAAGTCGAGGTCACTCCCCACTCAATTTGTTTACAAAGCAGTTGGGGAGTTTGGCGGAGTAACGCTGAGACACGATCCTTTGTCTTTGGATTACCGTTTTGGCGGAGCTAGAGGGGAAATATATGCTATTTGAGAGGTGGATGGAATATCTACCTATGGGTGGTTGGCTATCAATGGAATATGAATATCTTAGAAGTTAGCCAATTCTGGAGGCGGGTGAGCCATAAATGCTGGTGGGCTGTCAGATGACGGAAAATCCAAATTTAACAGAGATGAGGGGATAGTAATAGGCGAGGAGACAATTGAGCCAAATTCATGTGGAAGGTGAGAATTCTATTGAGAGTGTGTACCTGTTTGTTGCTGAGGATACTTTTGTGTCAGGATCTCTTTCCCTTTTTGTTTCTGTCGACCTTTTCGACCCATTTCCAAGAGTGGTCCCATGGAACCATTATAACATTTTCTACCATGGAAATGATCGCCTGACCCAAAAAGGCACTGTTGTCACATGTGGGCTGTTTTGTGGCAAAATGTGCATCTGAATGGAACTCCCCAATAATCCAGTCTTTGTTGAAGGAATATGTCACCCGAGTGCAGCGCAATGTGACTGGGGAAGCCCCCTCTGTAATCCTTTTCAATGAGGATCCAGGCAACCCTTCCGTCCTGAGCTCCCAGATAGCATGGACCAACATATACAAATTTTCCAATTGCATTTCCAATGTCAATCAGAGCCAGTTTTGTCCATAATTCTAGGGGAAGGCCTAGCAATTTTACCCAAACCAACTTGTTGGAGGGATTGTTTCGTAGAGGGTTGTACCCAATGTACCATTTATGTAGAGCAAGGAAACTTTTCCCATGAATCCATGGGATAGCTAAAATTTTATCCAAGTCTTCCTGGCTAACAAAGTGGAAACTATACCATCTCTTTAGTAGCCTAACAATCATAGGCATGTAGCCTAACATCGATTTCCATTTCTTTTCTATCCATTTGTGTGTATCAGAGTCCTTCATCTCAGCAAAGTACCATCTACCTACTAGGGCTCTTTTCTAAAGGCTAGTAAATCGGTCAACTAGAGTATTGTTGTCCAAAGTAAATGTAGGAGGTGGGGGGGCAGTTTTAATGGAGTGGCGGTGTTGTTGTACATGTCCATCGGCCAAAGGATCAAGAGGCCTTTCCATGACATCTAGCATAAAACCATCTCCTAAAAAAGAGCACCATGCATCAAGAGACCGAGGGTTGTTTTGGCTGGCTTGGATGTCAGCAACGATTCTCTTGGATTCAGCTTCCACAGTGGCACGTATGAGTGCAGAGTTAGCAGAAACATTTGATGGGTAATTTGCCATCTTAATCGGGATTAAGATATGTTGGGTGATATGTCAAGCTGGTAGTATGTTAAATACACTCAAGATTTAAAAGATATAGGCAGATTGTGGGGCTGATAGTAATTAGGTGTAAATCCCTCTTGGGATTAACGATTCCGAATAAAGATACAATTACGGAAGGTTGCATGTACCGTGCCTTAAATGGACATTTATGTCTGACTGCCACCAAATACAATCATAATAGGAAAACTATTTAAAAAACAATGTCAATCAGAGAAAAGCGTCAAATATCCTGATATGATCATAAATGTGTATCTAGAGAATAGTGTGAGTGACACATTTATGACATGAGATTGTGCCGTCGATAAACATCACGGATTACACAATCTAATGAAAGGAATGTGTTTTCTGAAAAATCCTAATTTGGCTATATCTGTGAGTCTTGAAAAATTTGGAGAGGACACGTATGGAGCAGGCAAGGTATTCACAAGCCTTGACAAATGTGGAGGTGACGTGAATGGATCAGACAAAATTTATGATGATGGATGAACGATGAGGACAAAATACCAAAATCTCATTATCGGGAAAAAAAATAGTTGACCGGAAAAACTTCAGTCGCCGGAATAGCCAACAGGAGTGACTTGAGAGAGGGTGGCGCGCTATGGCACGACAACTAATACATAGTGAGGAAAATGGAAGGATTAACCAAAGACTAGGGGCGTCTCAAGATAAAAAAATCAGTTTCAGACCTTCTGCACAAGTCACTGTTTGAAAGAGTTTGTCCAGCAATAAACCTAGAATTTTTATCACTTGATATTCAGGAAGCAACAATAGCAACAATTATAGACTAACCACATATCACAAAACTGAAAACCACACTGCTTACAGGGTCTAGATATGATTATAAAGTTAGATAGATGTAGCCAAGTCGGAAAATGCCAGTTAAAGTGATTACTGGAAAGGCTGAAAGCCAATATTCCAATAGGCATTTTTTGAGATTTTGTGAACCCCATTGCATATGGCAATGTCCGTGGATGATTAACCCACTAACAATTGTAAATTTCCAAATAAACAGGTTCTATCTCAGATTTAAAACTTGTGTAGAAAAGGAAACAAAAACCTAGACAAACACAAGAGGTGAGAGGATCTTGTTCTCAACTACTCAGCCTAAACAGGGTCGAAACAATTTTATAGCACCCAATCTAATAAAACACTTTGAGGATTTGACCTGATAAGCTTCTTAACATATTCTATATCACAGGAAATTCTATCAGATAATCCTAAGAAAGAAAAACATACCTTTTCCAAATAGTAACCGTGTTGTTTTCTTGGTCCATGTAGCTTTAGAAACGCTCCCATATCTTTATCCAAATTCTATTTAAAATGTTAATTGCACCATCTATCTAGGAGGCAACAAATTTCACTGAAAACCCAGTTTTTGCTGACAAAATCCTGGAAGAGGACACTGAAAGCCCAGTGGCCAAGCTTAAGAGTCGAGAGCCGACATGAAAAGACTAATGAATACGAAGCTCATGTTGAGGAGGTTCCTATAGCCTCTTATCACTATTACTTATTCTACTTATTCTTCGGCTTCATCATCAACCCACCAACTAGCACAATAATTTGAACAGTCGGCTTAATAACATTGCTAAGATCTCATCTTCCCGGGTTTAGTCGATTTGTATCCCTAAGTTACTGCCTCTCACACTGCTCCTGCACTCCTGATACATGTCCCAAAAGCAAAGTCTGTTTTTTGTATCAATTACAGAGCCTGTTACTTATGGATATTACCCTTCTTGTATAAAGAAGATTGTAGTCTCCAGATTGCCTTCTTTCACCAAAAAAGAATCCAAAAAGCTGAGGGGAATTCCTTCAATTTCATTGGTCTCATCTATTATACTACTAAATATGTTTTAGATTCCCCTTGGAGAATGACATTTGTTGTAGGTCCGACTTTACTTATGCCCTCACAGGATAATGGCGAACAATATACACCTCGAATCATGTATTCCTAAACCAAATTTCTTACATCGATTGCTACAATGTCTCCAAATTTTGAATAGTGTTTTCAATTTGGAAAAACTTTAACTTGGCGTGCCTTTTTCCTTGGCGTTTAGAGGACCATTGCAGCTCTTGTGCCGCCCAAAATTCGAAATAAGGTACATTTTCTACTTTTTTTGCACAATCGTGTTTCATTTTGGTCCAATTTCGTGCATACGTGGCGGGATATGGCCATGGTAGCGAAATCTAGGAGTATTCAGCTTTTGTCCAAACAGATATTTGGAAGCTTGTGCAAAGTGTCATTCAAATTCACTGGCATTTTGTGTTCAGCTGATGCTTTTTCCCAGGGAGTCACTAAGCCTTTAGGATTGCAGCTGTATATGTGTTCTTTTCTGCTTCGAACTTCGAAAGTTTAGAATTTCTACTTTCTCGTAGCTCTTTGGCTTTTACTGTGCCCATTCTGACAGTTTGACTACAAAAGACAGGATTTTCGGAAGAACTTTTAGTAAAGATTGAGAACAAGATTTAAATATCTAAGAAGAAAATTTACATAATGGCGAACACTTTAAAACTTAAATAATGGAAGTTTATTTATTAAAGATTATGGTTAAGGTTTTCTATCTGTATCATTGAATCCCGAAAACGTTAAATGCAAATTTATTTCTTAGGGATGGCGCAAAAAAATTTTCCAAACCCTTTCAAATTACCTTTAATCTATGATTTTCTCAGGTCTCCCAAGAAAACTGTACAAGGCTTTCAGTGCCTACCTTGATAGTCAAAATTTGTTGAAATATCGCTTTATTTGTTGAAGATAATGGAGAATATCTTAGAATAGGTTAATTTGGTTCACGTAACCTCAGGATAGGAATTAGTTTCTATTTCTTAGGATGCTGTTCTAACTTCCCTAAAACCATGTTTTCTATTTAATGTCTAATGTGCATGAACAATGTAGAGCGTTCTGCACAGCTAGACTCTCCTGGTTCAAACCCTCTTTCGCAGAGCTGACCAGTGGGTTTTATTTCATTTAATATAAACATTGCCATTTTTATCATGGTATCAAAGCGTCAGAGCTGAGGAACCTGTACGTTGGCTGGTGGGTGGTTCTTTGAACCAAGATCATTGCAGTTGTGAGGAGGATAACTCCAATGAATCTGAAATCATCGCTGGTTATGAGTGTACCTTTGCGACGAGGGCACTGTAGCTCCTTTGTTCATATTTTTTAACTTTTTCGTCACAAGAAAGACGTGTGCAGTTGTGACGACGTCACAAAAAAGACAAGCATATCTGTGACAATTGTGTAAAGCCAAGAACAAGGCTGTCACTGCGTGGGGAAGCCAAGAACAAGGTTGTAGCTGTTAGAAAAGTTGTGTCGGGAAGCCTAGAAAAAGGTTGTAGCTGACAACAGAAGGTTGTTTTGAGGCTGAGAAGGAAGCCACAGTGATCTGCGCATGTGTTGCGAGATCAAACAACATTGAAGAACAATGATCTATCTCTGTCACAGATCTAGGGTAAATTTAACATCTTTTACCTGTCGAAATTTTTTCTCTAAATCACCAAGATGAATAACAATATGTTTGAAGCATGCTTGAATGAGCATAACAAGCTCGATGGTTCCAATTATGCAAATTAGAAATTCAAGATGAAGACTCTGCTAGAAGTGCAGAGTACTTGGACGATTGTGAATGGGGATGAGCCGAAGCCCACGGCTGGATCAACATTGATCCCAGATTGGGAGAAACGAGAAAGTAGAGCAAGGACAATGTTAAAGATGTCGGTGAAAGTCTGCATCATACCGCACATCAAAGAATGTAATTCAGCTAACGAGATCTGGGGAATTCTAAAGTAATTGTATGAGCTAAGGAATTCAAATCTCCTTTTGTTCCTCAAGAGTAAGATCCTATCCCTGAAGATGGAGGAGAATGAAACAATTGCTTCATTCGAAGCAAGGATCAAGGATCTGAAGAACAAATTAGCAGACATTGGTCATACAGTTGATGATACAGATCTTGTAACCATTACAATGAATGGTGTCATTGATGATTACCAAATGTTCATCACTGGGATAAATGCCAAAGAGAAGATCCCGAAATTTGAAGAGATGATAGAAATACTGATGCAAGAAGAAGAAAGAAGATCCACTCTTAAGCCTTAGAGTGCTGATCTTGCATTGATGGCGAAGAAAAACTTCTTCAAAGGGAAAGACAGCAAAACAAAGCAAGTTCACAGAAACGGCCAAATCAGATCCAAGGCATCCAAATAAAAACTACTCTGAAACTAAATGTTTTTATTGCAGAAAATTGGGTCATATTTCCAGGGAGTTGAGGAAAAATAAATATCATGAACAACAACAGAAGCCGAAAAGACATGCAATTCATCTCGCGAATGGTGATCAGGCATAGAATTTAAGATTGTTCATCGCAGATTGTGATGAAAATGTTGATGTAGACGTCTGATATGTAGATTCGGGAGCGTCAACACACATGACGTAAGCACTAGCTCGGAGATTTTAAAGAAATCAATGAAGGCGCACAGATTTACCTAGGTGATAACAGAAGTCATCAAATCAAAGGATGTGGGAAAATTTCTGTCATTCTACCTAATGGTAATGTAAAACAAATTTATAATGTAATGTATGTGCCTGGTATAACAAAGAACTTGATTTCTGTATCCATGATTGCAGATCAAGATTTGAAAGTTGAAATTTTAAAATCTAACTGCTACATTAAAGATCTGCTAGATGGTATGAAGACAATTGCTATAGGAATCCGAATAGGAGGACTGTACAGGTTGGATGTGAGACTTGCACTAGTTCGACCATTGACAACAACGAGCCGAACTACAAAAGATCTTTGGCATCATAGATTTGGCCACATCAACTACAATGATTTGTTGTTATTACAAAAGAAGGAAATGGTAAGAGATCTTCCTATGCTAAAACACATACATAATGATTGTGATTCCTGTACTTTAGGAAAAATGCATAGAAAATAATTCCCCATTCGAGTAGAAAAGAAATAGAGGGATATACTTGAATTAGTGCACACAGACCTATGTGGAACCATGCAGACAAAATCATTAGGAGATGCACTGTATTTCCTACTGTCCATTGATGACTGTACGAAGTATTTTTGGGTGTACTTCTTAAGTAAGAAGAGTCATACATTTGAATACTTTAAGCAGTTTAAAAATATGATTGAAAGTCAAACAGAGAAATAGATAAAAATTCTTCGTTCTGATCAAGGGGGAGAATACAATAAGGATGAGCTTATCAAATATTTTAAAGATCATGGAATTTTGTAGCAATTCACAATACCTCATACTCCACAACAGAATGGAGTAACAAAACAATGGTGGAATGTGCTAGAAGTATGCTGAAAGGTAAGAATCTTTCGAATAGTTTTTGGGTTGAAGTAGTGAATACTGGGATTTATTTGAAAAATAGGAATCCTACAAAAGGTCTTGAGTCTAAAACTCATTTTGAAGCATTATATGGATATAAGCATGCAGTAAAACACTTAAGAATATTTGGATCTAAAGCATTTTCCCACATTCCAAAGGAAGATAGAAGAAAATTAGATTCAAAATCCATCAGATGTACTTTTATAGGGTATTGTTCATCATATAAAGCATACAGATTATTTAATCCCTCTACTCACAAGATTTTTGTCAGTAGAGATGTTAAGTTCCATGAGCAGGATCATGAAGAACTTGATGAGCACTATGAGGAATGGTGTAGGTTTTAACCCTGTACAGAAATTACCTGCATACGAATTCTAAATCACAGGAAAAATAAAAATGCGAGAGCATAACACATAAAACACATATACACAGAGATTTCCCACTGGATCTCAAAACCGAGACTACCAGCTTGATTTTTCATTATATTCCTTTCAATGTTACAATACATATTTATACATGCCGAACATCCAATACCATGGACCGAAAACCATCGCATCCAAAACTGTGGACCGAAAAA
>APFE030052323.1:0-10840 GCA_000404065.3 Pinus taeda | reverse complement strand
ATTATTATATATATAATACGTGTTTGTTTTAATGAACTTGATGTCTGTAGACGTTTAGTAGATTTAGATTTAAAATGGATTTGGGCTAGTCTTTATTTTGTCAAATATCATGTGCAAATTATATTGGTAATTTAAACATTTGATTTTTTAACCTTTCATGAAAATTAAACTATATTTATAAGTATAAAACTCTTTAATCTTCATCTTTTAGAATATAAGGTGTAAATTATATGAGTAGTTTGAATATATGATTTTTTGAGTTTTTATGATTTTATTTTCTAATTAGAGGGTGGGCTGATTCCCCTTTCATAGGAACTTAGTACCCCTGACTTGCAGGTGGTTGGTTATGCTCTTGGTGTTATAGTGGCAGCTATGAGGTTTAATTATTTTATATATAATACGTATTTGTTTTAATGAATTCTGTAAAAGTTAAAAATGAAAAGAATAAGAGCTTAATCTGGATTTAAAATGAATTTAGGCTGGTTTTTATTTCGTCAAATATCACGTGCAAATTATATGAGTAATTTAAACATTTGATTTTTTAACTTTTTATGAAAATTAAATTATATATATAAATATAAAACTCTTTAATTTAATTCATATTTTTTAGAATATTAAGGTGTATAATTATATGAGTAGTTTGAATATATGATTTTTTGAGTTTATGATTTTTTTTCTAATTAATTTTGTCAAGAATTACTTAGTTGTTTTCTTATTAATTTTGTCTAAAATTTGATTAGATGCTTTTCAATTAAGTTGAGTTAAAATATATTTTTATATTAAATAATTATTATAAAGTTTAATAATTACTTTTAAAATAGTTCATAATGTAATGTTTTCATAAAGCAAATTTTCTTATAAATTTCTAAAAAGTTATAAATAAATGATGGATTTACTTAATGCATAATTAAGAGAAAGAGTTAAACACACTAAACAAATTTGAAAAACTTCATGAGAAAGAATATTTAATTTACTAAAACTGAAAAATAATAATCAGTCATATATTAAAATCTTTATTCGTATTATTAATATAAGACAAATAATAACTATTATTGACCACCATATTAAGAATATTAATGTTTTTATATTAAATATAATATTTTTATTATAAGCATCTATTTAAATAGACATATTAATATGATTAATGTAATATTAAATGTCATATTTTTACATTTCATTTATTTTTTACGAGTTGTTCCATTGAAGATAGTGCAGTTCTCACAACACAAAGTTCAATAAATATAGTACCATTTAGTATGTGCTCCACAAAGATTAAAGATGCCTATTAAATTTCTATTAAATTAATCGATAGTGCATGGTTTGCCCGGTGGGGGTTGTTGTCTTTCTCGCACCCTGCCCGCGATCGATTCTCGTCAATGTGGCGTTGCGCGGCTATCATAGTGCAGCGATATATATCGGAATAAATGTGATTGATGTGACTGTTGATATATATGTAAATATTGTACAAATTGGGCCTAATATAAAGCTTCTTCAGGGGACTAAACCCCCCGCCCCTTTAAAAATAGAATGACACCACTGACTTGACCCATGTACTTTCATTACATAGTAGAGTATGTGTTGTACATTAGTTTTTGTTTTTTTATTAATTAGATAAGACACAGAGTTCTAGGTATTGGCCAATCACATGTGTAAACAAACAACCAATAAATAAATAAATAAATAAATAATACCAAAGTTACACTTTAGTAAATAGAAAAATGTTTGTTACTTTTGACCAACTTAATTCAAAGTCAACATAAACTCAATGCATAATCACTGCTAAGGCAGGTATAATCACTGTAAGAAGAGGTACACCATGCATCCATCACTGAATATTTGATGGTATGTGACAAAATTTAAAAATATTTGAGTGTATAATGTAATTATTGCACAATAAGAATGCAAGGAATCATATTGAAAATAAATAGATTTAAACATTTCAGAATGTGTTTAACTTCCTTGATTCATAATGTGACGAGAGAATGCTGCTAGTAAATCACATTTATAATTTTTGTTGTCAAGGCATTTTGAACCTCATGAGAGAATGCTTCCAGTAAATCACATTACAATTTTTGTTGTTAAAGCATTTTGAACCACTACCGAACTTAGTGGTTCAAAACGAGTCAAACAACAAAAATTGTAATGTGATTCACTGGAAGCATTCTCTCATAAAATTTAGACATTATTATAAAATACTAAAACTAAATTTCTAATGTTAAACTTTGAAAAATAATGCGTTTTTTTTAATCAAAACAAACTAATAAACAGTAAAACAAAAAATTGAACATAATATATCTGCTTATCAGTATAATAAAACCCAAAAATATATTAAAACCTATTAAAATAAATAAATAAATAAATAAATAAATATAACCAATAAACTACGCCAAATTACCCGGGGAAAAATATTAAAGTAAGAATCAAAAATCAATGCACCTATGAAAATGTACGACAGGGGAACCCAAGTAATGCTCTCCAACTTTAGTACTTTGAGTGTACGTGGTTATTTTTTATCCCTTATTTATCAATTGTGACAAAATGAAAGTGATTGCCCACTCGCCTAATCCTGATCCCTGTACTAAAAAGTAATATGCAAATCAATATATATTGCTTTACGAAGTCACTCGATACATAGAATTTAGTGAGATTTTCAAATTTCAAATCGATTGGTATTTCAACATAATTGGGGAATGAAATTGGGAGTGTACTCAATTTTCAATGGTAATGATTTATATCAATGATTTCTTATATGGAATTCATAATTAGTGATGAAAATTGAATCTATATAATATTCATTTTTAAAAGGTTTATTCTAATTTATTTTTAAAGGTTTATTTTAATTTTTTTTAAAGGTTTAGGCAATATATACATTTTAAATATTTAATAATATGATATTTATATTAAATTAATAATATGTAAATGATTATAATAATTTTTAAGATTCAACTTTGAAAATTTATTTATTATTAATTTAATAGTTTTTGAACTTATCCTAAAGGTATTTAAAAGACGATATTTTTATATTTGATGATAAAAATGTAAATCTTGTTATATTTGATAAATTAAGATATTTTTTATTGATTGATGATAAGAATGTAAATTTTTGTATATTTAATAATATTAAGATATTTTTATTTGATTAGATAAGAATGTAAATTGTATATTTAATAAATTAAGATATTTTATTATTTGATGATTAATACATGTAAATTTGTATATTTGATAAATAAAATGTTATATGATTGAACAATACATTTATATAAAAGGATTAATTAAGATATATATATTTTTTAATTTTCGCCTTGTTAGGGATTATAGCACTTTGCTTCACGGTAAAAGTCTATGGATCACGTTTCAAATGTCGTGCACCTTTTAGATCCACAAAGTTTACAACCAAAGCGAAATTGTAAAATCACAAGTTGAATATTATTCTTTTTTGTTGTTTGTGATGATTTGTTCTTGCTAATGCCCATGGATAGACTACAATTTTTTTCTTGTCCAAAACCTAACTCAGAGCTTTGTTGAAGATGCATTCTTTCATCTCTATTGTGAGTGTAGTGTTGATTGGTAAGGAGAACTACCATGAATGGTTAAGAAAAATTAGGCACACCCTTATCTTCAATTCCCTATAGAAAGGCATCTATGAAGGAGAAGGTGACAATGTGCCTACCAAGCCCAGATCAAATAAAGAGCTAGCCATATGGTAGAATAAGAACAACAAAGATTATATGTTGATTTTTTCTTCTATAAGTAAAGAGGTGAGTTGTCGTATTATTCCAATTACAAATGCTTATCATGCATTAAATAATTTGAAAGATTTATTTGAATAACACTCAGTATCAAAAGTATTTTAGTTGATAATCAAGCTGTTCAACCTGGAGTTGAAGGATGACGACAATTTGACCCTAGTCTTAGAACTTAGAGTTATCATGCATGATTTAGAAGTTGTTGGAATTAAAATGGACCCTCTCACAACCTTTTCTATGACCCTCTATCCTACATATTCTCACTATCTTGAATCCTTACAAGCTAGTGCCCAACTCAAGGACATTACTTTTGAAACTCTTGTGGAAAATTTTGTAGGACAGGGGAAATATTTTGGGAAGTGGAATACAACTTCTTAGTCCCCTAAAGAAGTAGTGTGCCTTGCACAAAAAGAGAAGAATCAAACAAAATTTTCTTCTAGAGGAAGATGTAGTAGAAGAGGACATGGAAGGAAGAACACTAAAGGCAGGGGGTAATATTATCAAGGAGGAAAATATGATATCCACTATATTCACTATAATAGATATGGAAATGATGCATCCACATGCAAAATCCCTTGGGATAGAATCAAGCAAGAACACAAAGAAGACAAAGGTAAAACACTAAATCCAATGAAAGGTAAAGCACCTAAATATGCTCATTATATTGTTGCCCATTGCAATATTGGACTAATTAAAATTATGTTTCATACTTCATTTTCTTCTTGGAAAGATGCATGGTTGCATGATATAGGTGCAACTTACCACGTGACGTTTTGGAAATACTACTTTGAAGATTTCAGTGACAATGTAGATGGAGCAGTATATTTTGTAGACAAGTCAAGTCTCAAGCCATCTAGACTTGGCATCATCAAGATTAAACTACCTTAAATTCTTGAATTTCTTCTGAATGATCTACTGTAATTTCCAGAGCTATAAAGAAACTTGTTGTCCCTTGTCCACATTTTCTAGCAAGGACACTTCATTCATATGTTTGATGGAAAAGTTGAGATAAAAAAACATCAGGCAGCATAGTTTTCATGACTAGAATAGAGGAGGAAAGCATGTTGAAGATGAAAGGAACATCTACTCGTGCACATAAATCTGCATACAATTCTCAATATAATGAAGGTAGATTTCCATCTAGTCTTCTATGGCATGCAAGATTTGTACATATTAATTATGACAATCTTCATTTATTGAAAGAAATGGTTTTTATGGTTTGCCAACTATTCCAAGGAAACTGAAGCAATGTGATACTTGTATCCTAGGAAAACATAGCAAGCAACCATTTCAAGATTTTTCTTCCAAAGAAAGTAGAAAGATTTCATTGATTCATTACAATTTATGTGGTCCTATGGTTGTTCCTTTTGCAAATGGAAATAAATATATGATGACTTTTATTGATGATTACACCAAGATATGTGGGGTATACTTGTTGAAAAGTATATCGGGAGTTTTTAAAACTTTCAAAAACTTTCATGTATGGATTAAAAATGATGTACAATAACATATTGGCTCTCTCCATAGTGATAATAGAAAATAATATACTTCTAATACATTTAAAAATGATCTTTGCAAACATGGGATTCAACATCAAACAATTGTACCATACAATCCTCAACAAAATGATGTAGCTAAAAGAATGAACATAACTATCTTAAATATGGTTCACTCAATGATGTTTTTCAAAAATGTAAAATTGATTTTTTAGGATGATGCAGTTCTCTAAATAGTATACATAAAAAACATATGTCCATCTCACGCTTTCAAAAACAAGACTCCTTATGAAATGTGGAATAGCCACATTCCTTAAGTAAGGCATCTCAGGATCTTTGGTTCTACCTACTATGCCTTCATTCCAATGGAACAAAGAAGAAAACATGGTGCAAGAAGCCAAAAGTGTATCTTATTGGGGTACCCAGATACCACCAAACTATATCATCTCTAAGATGAGGTGATAAGAAGTTTTTCTTTAATCTTCCAAGACTTACAATGTTGCTGAGTCGTAACTTGATCATTTGGAAAAAATCATCCATCCATGCAAAAACTTATTATGAATTTGATAATTAGATTCCACATCTTAAAGGGGGATCCCTATCCTGGATCAATCTATTGAATCTCCTTCTAAGGCACTTTTTCCCCCTTATTAAATTCCAACCACTTATTTAGATCAGGAAGACCCTTTTAGTGATGTGATTGAGAGGATTGGAAGGCCAAACCTTGATGTAGCCCCATCTCAATCAACAAAGCAACCTATACCATATCGAAAAGGTCCTCCAAAATGGCTCATTAAACACTTGAAAGTGTTCATCCTTATGGGGTCAGAAAGACATGAACTAGAAGTTCCACTACAAAAAATGGAGGTGATGTATATGATTATGATTCAATTGATGATATGGGTGTTTCCTATGATTGTGAATTAAAATTGTTTACTAATTTTGAACCAACTTCCTTTGAAGATGTTACTTCTCATGATTAATGGAAAGAAGCAATGTAGAAGGAGTATGATGCTCTCATAAATAATGGGACATGGAAGCTGGTGGACCCTCCATTTGGAACCAAAACAATTGGTTGCAAGTGGGTCTTCAAGGACAAGTATAAATCAGATGGCTCGCCTAACTAGCAAAAATCAAGGCTCGTGGTAAAAGGAGTCACATAGAAAGAAGGTGTCGATTGTGAAGATACCTTTTTCCCACCACAAAATGGGCCACCATGTGGACTCTCTTTTCCTTAACAACTTAGAATAGATGCAAATAGATGCAAAGATTGTTGTGTTAAATGGAGACATAAAAGAAAATGTTTTTATGTCTCAATTAGAAGGTTTTGTTGTGAAGGGAAATAACAAAAAGTACGCAAACTCATCAAATCCTTGTATGGCCCAAAACAAGTGCCATAAGCTTGGTATGAAAAAAATTGATTGAGCATCTTCTAAAATTAAATTTCAAACACTTTAATCTTGATGATGCATCTTTATTTGTTAAGAAATTTGGCAAAATTGTATTCTATCTTGTGGTATATGTATATGATCTGTTGATAACAAGAAACTATGAAAATTACATTGCATCCTTAAAGAAATAATTGAAGAAATGATTTGAGATGAATAATTTGGGACACATTCATTACTATTTGGGCATTGAAGTGATCCAACATCCAAGATATATATCCCTCTCAAAAAAAGTAAATTGGAGATTTGTTGAACAAGTTTGGCATGGTTGAATGCAATCCTTTTTCCACTCTAATTGAACAAAATATGAAGCTCACATCTAAATAGGAAAATGAATTTAATGATGCAACTAAGTATAGAAAGTTTGTGAGAAATCTTATCTACCTCAACACTACTAGATTGGATTTTTCATTTGTTGTTGGAATCTTTTCTAGGTCTATGCAAAAGCCTTGTGAGGGACATTGGTCTACTGCAAAAATAGTTCTCAAGTACTTGAAAGAAACTCAAAAATTTGAACTCAAATATTCATAGGTGGATGACTTCAGCTTGACTGGATGTTCTGATTCAAACTTTGATGGAGATAAGGAAAATTGAGTGTCCAATTCAGGCTATGTTATGGGTTTTGGATCAAGAGTTGTCTCCTGGAGGTCACACAAACAATCAGTTCTAATAGATTCCACAACAAAGGTATAATATGTGGCAGTTGAAGAAACTAAGGATATTGTGTGGCTTAGGAAAATTCTTGAATATTTGCAGGAGAAACAAGTGAAATCTACTCCTCTTTTGTTTGACAATACGTTTGCAATTAAATTGGAAAAAATCTCAAATTCTATGATTGAATCAAATATATAAACACACAATATCATTTGATTCAAGAGAGGCCAAGACTATTCACATGTGACATTATTCCACAAATAACCAAATTGAAAACATCTTCACCAAAGCACTTGGAAGAGAAAAGTTTGAAAGATTCAGAATGATATTTGGACTCAAAAACACTCCTTCAAATGAAGGAGGGGAATGTTACATACCTAATACTTAGGGACTGGGCAAAATATGTAAATATATAAATAAAGTAAATAGAGAAATCTGAACATTTAGAAAAGACCTTGAAATTGGAATCCCAAAGGTCACCACTCTAATGTATATAATGATGTTCAAAATAATGGAAATTCACACTAAGAGTCTTGTTTGTGATTCCTTAGCCTAATAGATTTCGAGCAAAATAAGTCGGAAAATATGCCTAAAAAAAAGCCAAAATGTAGAAGATTCGGACTATAATATAAGCATATCCTTTTGCCAACTATTTAAATTATGAGTCTACCTCAACCAATGTTAACGCATAATAATTTTGACCATGAACATTGTGGAAGTGAAAGGACAAAAACATCCTTGTACTAGGAAATGATAAAGTAAAGTTAAAATGTCTCAATTTTCAAAGTAGTACCAAGGCTCTTCATCCTTATGGGTTTATCGCTAATCACAAGATCCTTCATAGGTTGCGAAGTGCGATAAGTCCTAATTAAAATTGATTTAGGAAAAAAATTATTCATAAAAGTTTGGAGTTCTAGATCCACTCAAAATTGTCAAAACCTTTTATTGCAGTCAATTATTTGAATTAATTATAAAATTATATCACATATTAATTGTTTTAATCAAATTACTTGTAAAAAAAGATAAATAAAAAATTAGTTCCTTTTGTATAAAGAAAAGGGACCGGACTTTACCAATTTTACATGCTAAATGTCATTGCTTTTTCAAGTCTTTGGAGTTCAGTGGCAAGTAAGACTTGATTTTGTCATTTATATTTATTGTACCTTTTTCTAATTTATATTTTAATTTCAGCTAGGTTGTCTTAAAGCTTTAATTACTTTTTATATAACATATTAAGCATCCAAGTATGTAAGGACTAATATAACTAATCAATGATAACTTCGTAGGATTTTTGTAGATATTTTACAAGCACTAAAGTTTTAGATCAAAATGCCAATCATCTATCATACCATAGAGATTGATGTGACCGATCGATGATGACTAATGCAGAGATTTTGTATGTATTTTTAGAAGCATTCATATTTTATATTAGTACGATTTGGATGTATGGGAAATACAACTAATATATATAATGTTATAGGGTTAATAATGAGATGTATGGTAAATTATATATAAGGCTATTAATGAGCTACACTATATATATTATTTATTGGATTTAAGCAAGTGGTATATATTGTGGCTCGTTAATGACCTTATAACATTGTAGATATTGGTAGCCTATTTGAAAGGGTTTATTAGTTTGATGTATATCAAACAATTCGTGCATATGATATTATTGAGAAGTTTTGTTAGTAGTTTTTTATCATTACTGTACATATGATGCTATTGAAAAGCTTTGTTAGTACTTTCCTATCATCACTGAATATTTGATGGTATCTAACAAAATTTAAAAATATTTAAGTGTATAATGTAATCATTGCACAATAAGAGTACAACCAATAATATTGAAAATAAATAGACTCAAACATTATTAAAAAAATACTAAAATTAAATTTCTAATGTTAAACTTTGAAAAATGATGCAAAATATTTTATTAAAAACAAACTAAATTATAGGAAGTCAATCCAAAAACTAAACATAATATATCCTGCACCAGATATAATAAGATTTCTTTAATATAGTTGTAGATGGCATAGGATCCCCAAAACTTGGGGAATGTTGAAATCTTGTTTTCATTTTTCTTTCAAATTTTAGCATTAAAAAAAATATCTAAGAGTTATTATTGATTCGTGAAATAAACCTCAACCTTCACAATAAATAGACCAGGATTTACTCCTCAAACACATGCCGTAGTTTTTCCCTACGTCCCTCAAACTATATCTGTACATTTAAACCATGTGAAATCTTATGCTCTTTAGTACTTGCATTTTATGCAAAAATATTTGATATTTTCGAATTTAGGTTTATGTGATTCATAATTTTGAATGTTAAAACATCTTTTGGTATTAATCACATTAGAGTTTTTTGTCGACTCATTTCTAACCATCACCAGAACAAGATTCTAACCATCACCAGAACATGATATAGAGTCTGATCATGGCAACAGATCCATCACCAAAACAAGATGCAGAGTCTGATCATGGCAACAGATCCATCACCAGAACAAGATGCAGAGTCTGATCATGGCAACAGATCCATCACCAGAACAAGATTCTAACCATCACCAGAACATGATATAGAGTCTGATCATGGCAACAGATCCATCACCAGAACAAGATGCAGAGTCTGATCATGGCAACAGATCCATCACCAGAACAAGATGCAGAGTCTGATCATGGCAATAGATCCATCACCAGAACAAGATGCAGAGTCTGATCATGGCAACAGATTAAATAACAACAAAAAAAACTATTTTTTTAGATCATTATAGTTTAACCACTAATTTTGACTAAATAATAAAATATTGTAATTAAAGAGTGAAGACCTTAACTATATTTTGATTAAAACATTGAATGTTAAAAATATTAATCAATAAAATTAATACCCTATAAATACTTAGAATTTATTGCCTAATTATCTAGCTTCTTTTGATTAATAAAATATATTTAAATTTTAACTAATGACAACCTATAAAAATATTAAGACTAATTAAACATAAATTTAGAATAATTAAACTCTTAGAAATGACTAAATAAATATTTAATTTAGCAATGAAATTTTGATTAAAAACTTCAATAAGAATATTAAATTTATAGCTAAGTTAAAGTAAAAACAATAAAGAACTAAAATTCCATATAAACAAATGCTTTCAAGATTGAAAAATATAGATATTAAAGATGGAGTTGTTTAATTTACATAGTTATTTGTTGTTTGAAATGATAACCATTTTAATTTATTATTAATATTTGTTTACTGATTTCTTATTGATATTAAGTAAAATTATACAATTAAATCCACACATTTACATTTTTACTCCTAATTATAAAATGTTAATAAATAATGGGGAAAGTACCAACTCTTTATTTTTATTTTTATATAAATATTGTAAAAAAACCATATTTATTATATATTATTGGATGTATATATAAACATATTATAATTATTGTAGATATGTTTATTTTTATAAAGTCAATTTTGAAAGTAAATTGATATCAAA
>APFE030052318.1:0-11762 GCA_000404065.3 Pinus taeda | reverse complement strand
AAAGCAAAGGAGATCATTTGGCTTATGCATGTGCTTGGGTTGAACATCTTATGAGAGCTAGATCTGAAATATCATGATCTCTTGGGTGTAATGTCTAGATCTAAATAAGGCGAATCTACTGATGAATTTAGATCTCTTCGGTGCATGATCAGATCTGTATATCTGACTATCTGGGTTGTTCTTGAAGTCTTGAAATTATCTATGCCCGAAGGTACGCAGGTACAGTGAAAGAAAAGTGCGTACATACGTTGGGACGAAGCGTTTTAGGTGCGCCGGTACGCAGGCACAGAAGGGTTGCAGGTGCGCCGGTACGCAGGCACAGAAGGGTTGCAGGTGCGCCGGTACGCAGGCACAGAAGGGTTGCAGGTGCGGAGGTACACAGGCAGATCAAAGGACACAGTGCGTAGGTAAGCAGGTGAGCAGTTCAGGTACCTGCGTAGGTAAGCAGGTGAGCAGTTCAATTACCTGCATAGGTAAGCAGGTGAGTAGTTCAGTTACCTACTTAGGTAAGCAGGTGAGCAGTTCAGTTACCTGCATAGGTAAGCAGGTGAGCAGTTCAGTTACCTACTTAGGTAAGCAGGTGAGCAGTTCAGTTACCTGCGTAGGTAAGCAGGTGAGCAGTTGAGTTACCTGCGTACCGTAAGCAGGCTGTACATGGGTGAAGTTGCTTACTTCTCTTGAAATCTCTGTTTATCATTGCTGTGTTTTGGGTTGGTTCTATTATTGTTGATCTGGGTACTACAGTTGACTGGGTGATTTTCTTATACTTGATGATCATTTGATGCTTATGGATCCAGTTTGAAAATTTATGAAAAGTGGTCCTTGTAAGAAAAGAAGTAGGTGGTTGTAGCTCCCTTCCAGGAGAGACTGGAAAACGAGAGAGAGTGTAGCTCTCTGCAGGTTGCAGCCTGCGTACTGGTAAAGGACTGCACCAGTACAAGACCATGTAAAAGGAGTTTCTAATTTGAAAGAAGATAGAGACATATTGCAGCAGGTGGTTTTCACCCACATTGGGTTTCCACCTTATATCTGGTGTTCCTTGATGTGACTATCTGATTTTCTTGTTCATGTTCATTATTTATGGTATTGGTATGCAAAAATAATTCAAAGTATAAATAAGGAAGATTTGGTAAAAGAATTAGATAATACTGATTCACCCCCCCCTCTTAGTATTATTTTCAACAAAACTCAGTGCAGCAGCACAAAATCCAGTTTTTGCACAGGTCTACTTAGAGGAGATGAGAGCAGGGATACTTAATGAAGTATCAACGCTTGGAGAAACCAGGCGAAACCTCTATGAGGATTTTGTGACCATACATAAAGCAGTTATCTCTTTGCATGGCCTACAATAGCAAAGCAAATATTTTGTTAAAAATCTCAAGAACATACAAGCTACCATTACTTATGTTAAATAATGGACAATGAGATACAATGGGGCACCACTTGACTTAGTGAAGAAAATGAAGCCACAGGTAGAGCTGGGAGAGAAAAAGTTCATATGTTGATTTAGAACAACAAGAAGATCACCTCATTTATTGGTAGCATTCATGGCTCACATGTATGGTTGTTAAGTAGTTTTTATGTCTTGGTGAAAACACAAAAGATACCATTAGTTGTCTTGCTCACCAAAGCCAAACCTAGGAACCATGTCTGGCAGGACATCGAAGAGTACTTGGAGTAGTTGAGATGGATTTCCACCAAGGAAGTTTTGGAGTTGAATAGATAGAACACATTGAATTACATCGGTGCTCCTGTCAAAATTAAAATGATGTTACTCATGCTTCAGAGGGAAGTTGAAAATGGTTCCAAGTCAATGTACCAAGATGCTATGGAGGCTAGAGTCTGCTTCTGTCCAGACACCATCAGGTAGTTTGGGGATGTCATTGCACAATACCAAGATTGGCACCAATATGTGACCAAGGAAAATTTTAAGGATGGAAGTTTATCTTAAATTTTAGAAACCTTGGCGAATCTTACTAGTCCCTAATATGCAAGCTGTATACATTTTGGCAATATTTTTGTAAAAATAATTAGATTTCTAGTGATTTTATATTAGTCTATATAATATTTTGGAAATTTTAAAGGTAAAATAATTTTATACTATAAAATTTGGGAGAATATTTTTTTTTGGAAAAAGCATGGAAAATTAACCCCTAAAAGTTTCCCTATTGTGACCGAGAAGCATCAAGTGGAAGTTACTAAGCTAGAGTTTCCCAAAACTCAAGCATCATAGTGTTTTGTCTTGTTATGTTTTCAAGTTATCTCTACCCTATTTTTTCTTATATGGGTACAAGTGTAAATTGTAATATTATTTGTAAATATGTTGTAAGTGAAATTCCAAGTGTCAATATTGGAATATGAAGAGTCATGTTGTAATCTAATGAGTCATTTTGTAAATAATGTGAAGAGTCATGAGGGTAGTCTAAATGTCACAAAAGGGAGTTGAAGAGTCACCCCATGTTGTTATAAATAGAGCCTCATAACTCATATAATAGGATTTTTGGAGCGAAGATTTTGGCTAGGCTTAGGCTTAGAAGGAGCTTGGGAGTATTGTGAAGAGCCTTGGATTCTTTGTAACATAGAGCAAGTATACTTCTTTGGAGGAGTAGGTGTTCTTGAATTTAATGTTCCACTATTGGAGATAGTGGTCTGTTAATGGTACATGTATGAATGGAACTTTAACATATAATAAAACTCAGAGCCGACACTCTTTCATGCATATGTTGTGAATATAGTAGGACTATTCTTGTTGTATTTGCAATGTATGTTATTTAACTTACACTTATGCTTATGAATTATTTTGTGTTGTTGTATTAATTCATCACCCTAACTTGTGGACTATAGCATGTTATCTTGTGATGTCATCATGCTCATCTGTTTCTTTTAAGTTGTGTCTATTACAAGCTTCCAAGGGGTGCACTCATTTTTACCTTCATGTGTTGGAACCCTCATGCATTGCACTTGACTTTCTACAGGGTCACACACTTTCTCTCACCAAAGTACGCATTTTCATAGTCAAGGCATAACATTACCACCCACTACTGGGACTCCTACTCCAAGCGGTTTGAGGTCTAGTTGGGACTTAATATTAGGGAGATCCCCTGAATGTTGGTGGGTCTAACATCATCGATAGGTCAATTTCTTTATTTTTGGCCATGTTCATTACTACCTCTTTAACCTATTGAAGAGTGTTTTATTTTAACAACATGGCATTTTTCTCTTCATAAATAATATGGGGAATGTGTTTAGTTACCTCGCTGATTTCCTCATGTCTATCTAGGGTGGGAACCATGAGTAGGGACTGAAAGTGTTGAGATACAATATGCCTGATCAATCCATAATCCTCCACTACATTGTTTTAATGATCCCTTAGGTGGCTTATGTGATTTTGTTGTCATAATTTATCATACAATGATGGAAGAATTTGATGTTTTGTTCCCCTTCTGGCAACCATTTCACTCTTGATTTTTGTTTATAAACAATCCCTTCCTGTGCAAACTATTCATTTAATTGAGTCCTTAGGGATACTTATGAAGCTTTTAGCTCCTTAATTCTAACTTCCTTGATGATGGCTTGATGTACTTTATTCATCTTTATCTCCAATTTGTGCTTTTCTTGAATGGCATTACCAAAGTCTTGTACGTCTATTTTTTTAGTCTTTGCTTGATATACTGCAGTCTTTGTTGGAAGTGATCCATGGTTATGCCTTGGATTGATGTTGATTCTTTCCACCATTTTTCCATGTTTCTAATAAATTTGGATGATGAAGTCAAAATGCTTCAAATCTAAAGGGCTTGTTGTCTGGAGACTATGACCAGCCCAAAATGAGGGTGATCAACTAATGGTCCAATCCATGACTAGGAAGGATTAGATTTTCCATGTTGATACCCACTAAGATGAGGGATTTAGAGCAGAGAAAATGATCAAACCACAAAGACACTTGTTGATGGCCCTCTTGTCGATTGTTCCTGATGTATACTCCATCTGAGGTAGAAATATCTACCATTTTAAACTCCTCTATGAATGAATTAAATAGGAAGGTGTCTTCTAGTTTGTAAATTCCTCCTTTATTTTCCTGCAAGGAGCATATCAGATTGAAGTATCCACCTAATATGCATTGATTGTGATTGACCAAGCAAGTTGTTGATGCAAGATTAGAAGTGAAGATGTTTTTGTCTGAGGGTGAGTGAGGACCATAAATATTGGATATGATTCCACTTTGCGAGGAGCCAATAAGCTAGAATCTAGCTGAAAGAATTCTAGGAAGGGAAAAGGAATCCTACAAAACAACAAAGGAGGGATTCTAGAGCCCCTAGATTCTCCAGTTGAGCATTGGGCAAGGATTTCATAGTTTTTCCAGAAATAGTTGATAACTTGTCTAAGGCTTGTATTCATGTATTTGGTTTCTTGAAGAAATCAGATGTCTAACTTTTCTCGGGAGTGCATGTTCTTGAGAATACTTTTTTTGGTTTTTCCATTAAGCCCTCGCACATTACATGAGATGATATTCATTAAGATTGAAGGAAAGGGGGGAAAAGGGTATTCAAGGGAGAGACCTGTTAGTGTCAGTATCTGCAAACTTCCATCATGGATCAAATTTGCTCTTTGCATTTTCATTTTAGGGGTCCCATATTGAAATTTTTACATCATTTCATTAGGTCATGTCAAACTAATCCACTGATGGTTGTCTTCTCTTCAAAAATCTAATTTCTCCCTCATAGAGTATACTTGTTGACCCTTCTTCAGGTTGTCTTCAGTTATGGTTTCATGGTCAATTTGCAATCATGCCTTCATTAGGTCATAGGGCATGTTTGTTGGAAATAATACTGAGAGGGGGGGTTGAATCAGTATTATCACATCAATAAAAAAATTTCATTTCCATATTCAGATTCATATATGCTACTTCCACAACTTCTTATGATTCAGTTAGTTGATCCTTAATGAGTGCATTAGAACATTATCAACCATATTAATAGTAAACAAGTGCAGTAAAATAGAGAAGATCATCATACATAAGCCACACACATGAGCACCATGATATAAGGTGGAAACCCAATGTGGGTGAAAACAACCTACTGCAATATGTCTCTATCTTCTTTCAATTAGAAACTTCTTCTTACAATTGTACTGGTGCAGTCCTTTACTAGTACGCAGGCTGCAACCTGTAGAGAGTTACAACCCTCTCTCGTTTTCCAGACTCTCCTAGAATGGAGCTACAACCCCTTAGGTCTTGCACTAGCCAAGATACTAGTACATAAGTGTTGGCCTACAGAAGGCTACAACCTTCTCTTTCTTCCAAGGACCATGTTTCATAAATTTTCAGACTGGATCCATGAACATCAATCAATCATCAAGAATTTCTGCATCAAACAATCTCCTTTTCACCAATTGGCACAGAATCAAGTAAACACTTCTTTGACAGTTGTATCCAAATCACAGTAACTGTAACCACACACCAAATCTAAACCCAGAACAAAAAAATACTATCATTCAAGCTTAAAGATTAAGACCCATTAATAGAACTTATCCTTCTCCTTGTGGTTAGGTTCCTTCTTTATTCAGATCCAGATCTGCACCATAACCTAATCACATTATTCCAGATCTAGCACTTTATCAGATATTCAATAACAATTCAGATGATACTTTGACAAATGATCTCCTTCCCCTTTTATAGTCTTAGTCCTTTCACAATACCATGGTCCAAAACCATAATAACACAATACCATGAACCCAATACTTGGGATCAACACTTTTGGATGCAATACCATGGACCAAAACCATAGGATCAAAAAATTGTCAAACCAATACCATGAACCAACCATGAAAGTGTGTGAACTTTTCTCCACATGAAATAAAATTTTTCTCTGCATAAAAGTGCGTGAAATTTTCTCCACATGAAAATAAACTTTTTCTCCACATAAAAGTGCATGAAATTTTCTCCACATGCAATAAACTTTTTCTCCACATAAAAGTGCGTGAGCTTTTTTTTTCTACATGAAATAAACTTTTCTTCGCATAAAAGTGCGTGAAATTTTTCTCCACATGAAATAAACTTTTCCCCGCATAAAAGTGCGTGAACCTTTCTCCACATGAAATAAACTTTTCTCCGCATAAAAGTGTGTGAAATTTTCTCCACATGAAATAAACTTTTCTTTGCATAAAAGTGCGTGAACTTTTCTCCACATGAAATAAACTTTTCTCCGCATAAAAGTGCGTGAAATTTTCTCTACATGAAATAAACTTTTATCTTCATGAAAGTGCGTGAACTTTGCCGCACTATAATTTATCATCTGAGATGAGTGGGTTGCCATCAAGAACAACATATGTATCATAATGCCAACAATCTCCCCCTTTGGACTTGATGGCAACAACAACCAATCACTCTCCCCCTTTGACATCAAGGGCAAAGGGCAAACCAAGATAATCTCTTTCCTAGAGAAACATTCTGCTGCCCATACTCCCCCTGAGTACCTGCTGAAATCTCTGCTCTGCTGAAGTGTGCTGTTCATGCTCCCCCTGACTATAAGCAAGCTCATTCAGATCAACAACCCTGATTTCCTTCTATTCTTTCTCTGCCTTCGTTCCACCTGAAACCAACAACAGCTGTGAACTAGAACCAAAAGCTTCTAAGATAATGCCAACAATGCATCATTAGAAGTTTATCTGCTCCCCCTGAACCTGTGCCAGATGGTCTTAGTCATACCCATATCAAACTAACTTCAACCAGAGCCTGTCCCTTTTGATGTCCATCAAGCCTCCATATACACGACTTTCTCTGCAAAAACCGGCGTATGTATGTGGATCCTCCTCAGGCAACATGCGTACACCCATTTTTCTCTGAAACTGGCAAGATTTAACAGCAGGATGATGCATCAACTACTCCCAACTTCTGTCTGAGACATTCAAAAGTTTCCCTGGGCAGTGCTTTGGTAAGAATATCAACAACTTGTTCCTTAGAAGGAACATACTCCAATTTAACCTTTTGTTCCAACACTTGTTCCCGGAGAAAGTGATACTTGATCGGTATGTGCTTGGTCTTTGAATGCATGACTGGGTTCTTTGAAATATTGATTGCACTTGTATTATCACATAAGATGGAGATAGGTGTAGTACAAGTGATCTAAAAATCCTGCAAGGTTTGCATCGTCCAAAGGAGTTGAGTGCACCAAGAAGCAACTGCCACATATTCTGCTTCAGCTGTAGATAAAGCAATCGAATTCTATTTCTTGTTGAACCAAGATACTAATCTGGAACCCATAAAGAATGCACCACCACTTGTGCTCTTTCTATCATCCATGCTTCCAGCCCAATCTGCATCTGTATAAGCATGAAGAGTGAGATCTGTATCCCTAGGATAACATAAGCCATAGTTTTGAGTTCCTTGAAGATACTTGAAAATTCTCTTTACTGCCCGAAGATGAGTTTCCTTAGGATTTGCCTAAAATCTTCCAACTATTCCCACTGCATGCATGATGTCTAGTCGGGTACCTGTCAAATAAAGTAGACTTCCAATCATGGATCTATAGGTTGGTTGATGCACTGTTGCTGATTCATCATTTGTGTTAACGCTCGAATCTGCCTCGGGCTGAGGAAGGCAAAACTCAAGGCAACATCAAACCAAGCTCAGCCTCGTAGCTAGCCCTACGAGGGTAGGAGAGGGCTCTCTCCGGGTCTATCTCGGTAAACAGGTTTTCAAATGGGCTGAGATGACCGATAAGGAATGTTGATTTTAGGCTAGTAAAGAGATAGGAAAGTTTTATTTAGATTTTTGAGTTTTTTGTTGGAGAAACGGGAAAACCAATTTTGGGTGTGGGGGTAAGGTCAGATCTTTGCAGAGTTCGAGTTGGGGCGAGGTAGGCAGTATTCTTGATGCCTTTGATCAGGTGTATGGATGGATCAGAACGACAAGGAGTTGAAGAGGGCAAGGGAGAACATGGATCCTCTCCAAACTGGCGAAAACATGAAAAACTAAACAAACTTAAAGGAAGAGCACTGTAAACAATGAATTCAACCTCATTTACTCATTCATTTAGTTTCAGAAGCATAAGAAGGAATATCATACATGTAAACATGAATAAACTTACAATAACTAAGAGATAACACCATCAAGAACTGAAAGCC
Source organism: Pinus taeda (assembly GCA_000404065.3). Taxonomy (NCBI): domain Eukaryota; kingdom Viridiplantae; phylum Streptophyta; class Pinopsida; order Pinales; family Pinaceae; genus Pinus; species Pinus taeda. The sequence continues at coordinate 3,641 of APFE030052318.1, read as the reverse complement.
ACAAGAATCCCAACAGGTGCTGCAAAATCTCTGATCTTTCCTTAGCCAAAATATGAAAAATATGTACAATAGTGTGCCAAAATCTTCCCAAGAATCCAACCTGTGCTACTGAATGAAAATTTACATATATAGATCAAGCTAACCTCATTCCCTAACCTCTAGGGGTCGAGCTCCTCCTTCTAGGAGTAGTTTGAACAAATTCTAAACATGGAGCAAGAATCTAGGTGACCAAAACAACCTGCCTCTAAAAAGAAGGAAACTGATTGATTACATTAATTTCTTGCTAATTTGTGAATGAATCATCTAGAAGAAGGTAGATAAGTGCCATGTTACCTTACATACATCAAATTACATCATGTTGGGTCAAAAATTACATCAAGGAGTGAAACTGGTGAAAACTGGCCGAATTCCTGAGCTGGAAGGTGAAAAATTGGCCAAAATCCTCTATGCGCAGCGCCCTGATCTCTATGCGCAGCGCACTTTTCCATCTGATTTTGAGGCACTTCCTGACATCCAAATTGAGCTCATGATAGCTTGTTGGAAAGCCCTGGATGTCTACTTTCCAACCCAAGTAGAATTTTCCAATTTGGAGCTCATTTTCCCCCTCAAAACTGAATTCTCCCAGAGGTACTTCCTGTTGTGGCAAAAGGTGACAGCAAGGTGGTTTTCATGGTGTTTTTGGGCCTTTTGACCATCCAGATCTCGATGAAATGCTTCGACAATAGCTGAGCATGTGTAATTCTTCATGAAAAATCCAAAACTACAAGCCATTTGTGATTTGGACCTTCCAATCTTATGGGTCGCGCGCGGCGCGCTACGCGTTGAACCAAAAAACCTGTTTTGCAAGCCAAAAATTTCAAAATGACAAAAATTTCTCCGAATTTGCTCAAATTCGGAGTGAAGACCCTCTATCATGTATTATGCCCCGCCAATGAATCCTCAGCCAAAATTTGGAGTGGATCAGGCTTTTTTCGCCGTTTTAGTGCCTTGCTCAATCGCCTCTTTAGGATCTTCATTTTTGCTTTGCAAACATGCATGCGAGCCCAATAGTGAGTTTTCATATGACGAAGTATGTCCTTATCTCTGTTTGCCTTCACCAAAAAATTTTCCAAATGAGTTTTTACCCGAATGAGCATAGATTCTCGATCAATCGGTGTCAAATCACCAGGTCTCTTTCGGGCCAATTCTCAGTCTTCCCGAATTTGCTGCAGCTCATAAAGTGTATGTTCACCTTCCAGTTGTTTTTTGCGCTGCTCCAAGTAGTTGATCACCCACTTAGTGATTTGCAATTTCTTTTGTAGCGACTCATTCTCAACCCTTTGCTCTCAAATGATCTCCTTTAGCTCCGAGCTGGGAGAGCTAGCATCAACATCAATGATATTCGTGTCTTGACCTCCTGAAGGACCCTCATCAAACATGAGCCTCTTGCCCCTATCCTGGATCTGTACCTGTGCTGAAGAAGAAGGCAAGACCCCTTCCACATGATGTGGAGATAATACTCGTTGTGCTGTTGAAGTCAACGAGACCCCTTCCACCCCGAGTGGAGATAGTACTCGTCATGCAGATGCAAATAAGGCCCTGTGGCCTCGCTGATATGTCACATACACTGGAGCATTGACATGCTCGGTCTCAGGAATGTCAAACTACTGTGAAGGCCCTCCCTCATCATGAACTATCTCCAGAGGTGGCTGAGGCGCTGTGAAGAAGTCACGAGAAATAAAATCCTCCCAAGTAAGGCCCTGCTATGCCAACTGATGAACCACCACGATCTTGATCAAGGCATAATGATAAATATTGTTATGTTGTTGTGCTGGGGTCTTCCTTTGTAAAAGAGGCACCATCTTCTCTATGTTGCGAAACATGAAGTATGGAATGTTCATCATACGTACCCTTTTAAAATGCATCAACAAACGGACATGGTACGCATAAAGACAGGAGAATCTGCCCTCACAACTGAAATATCGAATGATAAGTTTCATTAAAGGTGAAAATTGATCATTCAAGTATTAGAAAGGAAAAACTCTGCTCAAGTGCCTCATATACCCAGGTTTTATGTATGGCTCATAGTTGGATTTCTCTAACTGCTGACTTTTATTCCATTGCTCTCCAACATTTGGTATCCCAGTGGCCTCTGCAATAATCTCTGGTGACAAAATGAAATCAACTCTGGCGAGGTTTAAATGACCACATGTAAATGTATAATGAACAAATGAGCTAGCTCACGATGATGCTGGAAGTGTGAAATTAATTCACAATAGCGATAGCATGACTGACGACGAAAACAATCCATTGCAAGCGGGGAAACCTGCAATTGAGCCAAAGAAGTAGGCTCTTCCCTAAGAGGTTTACCACCTTTTCCACCTCTGCGAGACCTTCTTGGCACATTACCCTCTACTGTAGAATCACTATCATACTGTTGTTCATACTCTGACCCTGTGTCTGACATGGCTTTGGTGTCAAGATGTCTATGATATATATAGTAATATAGGTGTGGTGGAGTCAGTTTTCAAGGTATACTCAAAACTTTAGTAATTTTGCCACAGCATCAAACAAACAATGCCATAATTAACAATGCTCTATTTTCAATGAATTGACAAAACAGTCCCCTTTTGACAAATGAGCAAAATACAATGTGTGCTCTTTGGAAAGTTTGACTAGGGTGCACAAATGATTAAGGAGTTGGTTTTGTCATCAATGGAGGATGATGGACATCTTACTAAACCACCCACATATTTTAAAACAACTTAAGGGATGCCTTTGTTATGAACCTAGGGTTTCATTTTCCCAAAACCCAATACATCAAATCCCGTCTTCGAAACATATATCAAACACCCTAACATTACTAGGCAACAATAACATACCTATTTGCAAGTTTGGAGTGATTTTTGTTGACTCTAGTCGCATGAACAAAGTTTTCTTGGTGCTATAACCCAACACGTAGCACACAATGCACCTCTATATGCGCAGTGTATTCGTTGATTTACACTAGCTAGTGAGGCCCAATGCGCAGCACACCTCTATATGCGCAGCGCACACCTTGTATGAGCAGCGCACAGACCCAACGCGTAGTGCATTTTGTAAGAGGCGTTTGGAGGCCTTCCCGGTGTCAAAATCGGGCGCATGATAGCTCGTTGGAAAGGTCTCTGAGTATACTTTCTACTAAAACTAGAATGTTTCAATTTGGATTTCATTTTCCTTGTCAAAAATCAAATCGCCCAAGACTGGTCAAAATGTGCCAAATGAGGCTGCCTCCAGGTAGAGTGTTGTTGCAGTCAACTTTTGAATGCCTTCCTCAATTCCAAATTGAGCTCATGATAGTTTATTAGAAACATGATTTTGTCTAGTTATCCTTTGACTCATTAAGAAAGTTATTGGGCAACCAAACTAGGAGAAAACTTGATTTTCCCAAAGTCATTTCAGAGGTGCATCAATTCTCCCGAGGCGATTGTATTTTTGACATTTCTCTAAAACCATGACACCTGTGTAAAAAGTGAAGGATATATTTCTTCCTTGGGCTGTTGTGGACAAAAATCTCTCTCAATTTTCCAAAATTCATCTTTGATTGCTCTGAAACATCTTTTGAGTGAAACTTATCCCGATGTGTGAAATAAGGAATTTTGTCGAAATGAAGCGAAATGAAG